>JAJOZX010003233.1:75000-247500 GCA_023014485.1 Bathynomus jamesi | reverse complement strand
TGGCTTTTGAAATTTAATTTTCATCTGACTTGATGCCAAGAACTTTAACGTCATTTATTTTTGCAAAAGGAGTGTTTCCAATTATTAATTAATGGTGTGTGCACGATTGCAGTTTTTTTAGTTATAATCATATATGATGATTTTGTCAAGTTTAGTAAAAGCTTATTTGCACACATCCATTTATAGACATGATCTAATTACCTGTTCACTTCGTTGATTAGGTAGTTGAAGTGAGTGTTATATCATCTGCATACTGAATACTGTCTAATGTTGTTGATCGATAAAAATCATTTACATGCATTAAAAAGAGTAAGGGTCCAAGGATAGATCCTTGTGGAACACCACTTTCCAATACAGCATATTCTGATGAAATGTCATTTACTTAACCTACTGGTGACGATTAGAGAGATATGAATGAAACCAATTTAGCATATTTTCCCTTATGCCATATGTGTTTAATTTATCTAGTTTATCTAGGTTTTATAGATCGTTTCTAATAGCATGTTGATGGCGTCTTCTGTGGTGTGGCCTTCTCTAAACCAAAATTGTGTTTTTGCTCGGATGTCGTATTTAGGTAAGAATTTGATTAGACTATTGTATACGATTCTTTCAAATACTTTACTCAAAGTTGGTAAGTGGTGGAGCAGGGAGCGGATTCTATATGATCACAGAGCAATGACATCGGAATCATTAGGAAGACCAGCTTATTCAGATCTGACTATAGAGGCTTAAGCCTGCAGTCAGAAACTTCATAAGGTAAGACGGAGATTGGCCGGTCATTGGATGGAGAATCAGAGCTGCTTGATTTGAATACTGGACAAACCCTGGTTATCTTCAGGTAATCAGGGAATACACCTTGTACTATTGACTCATTCATAAGTCTTGTGAGTAGGGTTGCTATATCATCTGATATTAGTTATATATTTTCACTGGAATTGAACTGATATCAGCGGTTTTATTTTTTAAGTTTTTCGATGTAGCTGATGTTTTGTTTCGCAGAATTGGTTCAAAGAAGAATGTATTTGGTGTGGATTGTGGCACATATTGTTCGTAATGACTGTCTGATTCTTAAATGGCTGCTGCTGTATTGCTTCCTATTTTCGAAAAGAAATTGTTTAATAAATTGGCCACGTCTTTGGGATCACTGTAGGAAATTCCATCCTGGGTTAAAGAATTTACGGGATTTGTCTTTTCTTTTTTGGCGTTAACTAAAACCTTTAAAGTATCCCATAATCCTTTCAGATTAGATTTTTGTATATAATGATATTATACAGTATAATATAATGTATTATACAGGGTTTTTCTAAAGTAACCATCTATTTTGGTGAAATAGGGGGATTTTAAACAATTGTTATATTGGCATAATGGTATGTGCATTGTTGTACAAAATTCATGTATTTATAATATTTCAATTGCTTTACACGATTTTTTGTTAATTATTTTATTTTATTTTCAGACCCATATCATTGATGATGAATGTGCAAGAACGGGTTTATGTAGTAACATGCAGGATAAAAAGCATGAAGTGCAATGAAATTAGAGAAAAGTTTGAGAGAAGGTTTCGTAAAACAGGCCCTAGAGACCAGGCTATTCGCGAATTAGTAAACAAATTTATGAGGACTGGATCTGTGCATGACGAGCGTAGATCTGGACAGCCAAGAAGATCTCACGAAAGAATCGAATCTGTTCAAGAAGCATTCGAAGAGGATCCACAATTATCGATTCGGAGGGCATCCCACAGATTAGAAATTCCACAAACAACGGTTTACAGAATTCTACGTTATGATTTAAAGAAAAAGCCATACCACATTCAAGTGTTCCACAACTTACAAGAAGAAGATTATCCACGAAGAGCAACAATGTGTGCCGAGCTTACAAATATATATATATATTTTCATGTTTTAAAGGTGTTTTTTTTATAATTCATATTATTTCGCAAAATAGATGGTTACTTTAGAAACACCCTGTATAATGATATTATATAATAATATCATTTAGGGCCGTGTCGTAATTTCCGTTGGTTCAAATATTGTGATAAGAAATTCTGTTATGATTTTTTCAGTCAATAATAACAATAATAAATAGTTCGAGTCTGAAAATTGTAATAATAGGTGTAATAAGTCTAAAACAGGAGAACAAAAGGGAAGATGAAGAAGAAATCTCAATATCTATAACCTTCAAATAGAAGCGTCCGTGTGAATCGAAAATGGTTTATGAAAATCGAGATATATCAAAATTGGGGCCTTTATGAGACACGTCTTAAGGTGATCCAACGCGGTTTGGTGTTCCTCGGTCCACTTAAACTTAACACATTTCCAAGTAAGGTTCGTCAAAGAAACAGCTACCAGGGAGAAATTCTCTATGAAACGCTTGTAATAGCTTACCATTCCTAAGAACTGTCGAACTTCTCTGATCTTTGTCGGCACTGGAAATGTGTCAATCGCGAAAACTTAATCAGGGTCCGGATGTACTCTCTGTGCGTCCACTTTATAGCCTAAATATTTAATCATTGGTTTATCGAACTGGCATTTTTGTAAACTTAACTTTAATCCCGCTTCACGCACTAAACCGAGTGTTTTCGCGACGTGGTCCAAATGTTTTTCAAAAGTTTTGGAATAGATCACTACATCATCAATGTGTGCCAAAACATACTTTCTCAATGCCCCGATCAACATATCATTAACCGCCCGTTGAAATATAAATGGAGACGATGTTAGTCCGAATGGCATACGGGAGAAACGACACTTACCGGATGAGGTCATAAATGCGGTCTTATCACGGTCTTTTTCGTCGGTCTTAATTTGCCAATAACCCGACTTTGGCATTTAACGTGGTAAAGAACGCACTACTTCCCAATGCATCAAGGGTCTCGTCAATACGCGGTATGAGGAACTGTTCCTTTCGTGTTATTTTATTTAAATTATGGTAGTCAACGCAAAAACGCCAAATACCGTCCGGTTTATTAACTAACAACACAAAACTCTGCCAAGGGCTTCTGCACGGTTCGATAACTTCCTGGTCTAACATATACTTAACTTGTTCCTCAATGGCGTCTTTAGTCTCCTGTGGGAGTTTCCATTGAATAGTCCTAATTGGAGGATGATGACCGGTATCAATTTGGTGCACATTTCCCAGTAGGCCAATCGAGTGATCTTGCGAGGAAGAGCTCTCTCGGTTTTGACATAAACAATTCATTAATTTGAATCTATTATCGGTTTCTAAATGTGATAAGTCTAAATTTGAAATTAATTCTTCTAAAGCTCGGTGTTCGGTGTTTTGAACCTCCTCTATCATAGGCTGTAGTTCCCCAGTTATATCGTTCTGGGTCAAAATTACAGCTTTGTGTAAACGATTTAGCACCAAAATGGGAAGTGGGCCCTTTTCGGGTCGTACGAGAGCAGTGGGTATCGTTAGTCCCAACTTGTCTACTGTATTTTCATTATTTACAAAGATAAAATCGGTATTGTTTAAATGAGTCATATTATCTTTCCCAAAACAAATTGCACCACTATTCGCCGGGATCGTTATGCTTTTGTTAGTCAATTTTACCTTAATACTGGAGGAATTGTTAACATGGTCCTTATTTCTTACGAACGAAGAAAAACGCCACGCAACACAAGAGAAGGACACAGAGAGGAGAGAGAGTCAGGCAGAGTCTTTGGAAGCAGTTTGTTCTTAAAATCGTTTTGCCTTTTTCAGTTTTTCCATCAGAGCCAGTGGGAAATAGGGCCTATGTTAAGATGAGTTCATAACAGAAAATTAACTTCATTTTTGACTGGGGCCGGCAAAAAGGTCGTCTCCTGTCCGGACCCCTAGCCCTTTATTCATGTCACGCGCGAAGCTATATTGTTTTTAAAGACCTACTTGAGTTTTCGGTCAAGGCTTAATCTTGTATATTAAATTGTGTAACGTAAGTGTAAAGTTAAATTAAGTTGTGAACATAACATTAAAGGCATAAACATTTTGGTGTTTCGTGTTAAAAAAAACGGTTTATATTAATGAGAAAATTCTGAAGTTATTAATTAAACGATAAAAACATTAATTTACTTAACACGGTTGAGACAACGGATGATTTTTTGAACCCCGAACCCTTTATTACAGGGATGTGATTTAATAATGAATAAAGAATAACAATTCATAATATATAAATGTAAATTAGGTTTAATAGATAAATTATAAAAAGATAGGAAATAGGTCTATTTTGAATTGGGACGAGAGTACGTGACATAAACCACGAAGCCAAAACAACAGGTTTTGTTTGGTTCATACTCTATTCACGTTCAGCCAATCAGGCATCGGTTTGGTATTACGTGATCCCCTTCTATACTCCTGTTCATTCAGATTTTTTAAGATAGGTTAGTTTTTTTAGATAGTTTTTTTATGCAGGAAGGAGGGGACAAGGGCAAATGTCCGGAAAAGCGCCCCCTGCATAGAAGAAGAAGAGAGCCAAAATCAAAATAAAAAGTTCGAGCGAAGAGTTCAGTTTTGTGAGGAAGAGAAGAGACGGCATTTGAGCCGTCGGAATGGAAAAGAGGAGGGAAAGAAGAGGAAGTAAAGTTGTTGAAGAGGTTCTTAGCGAGATGCCAGAAAGAGCGAGAAGAATTAGAATTGGATAGGTTTCACATTTTTGTCGGATGAAGGAATTTTTGGCGAGTCGAAGAACAGATTTTGCACGATTCCGGGCAAAAATATAAGCTGAGTGAGAGTCAGGAGTTGGATAGCGATGGTACCTTCTGAAAGACTCCTCTCTGTTGCGGGTAATATTAGAACAAGTAACGTTAAACCAAGGTTTTTTGTTGCATTAGTAGTAGGAATAGAATATGGAATGTACGAATCCATACCCAAGAGAATCACCTCCGTGATGCGCTCAGCGCACTCGAAAGGGCCCCAGCCACGGAAGCAGTAATCATTCTATGGGAAATCACAGAAGTACTGCCTAAGGGCCTCCCAATCTGCGGCACCGAGGTGCCAATGGCGCCTCCTCTTGAGAGGAGGATCAAAAGGCCAAATTGGAGCGATAGGACAGGAAACAGATATAAGATTGTGGTCGGAGAAGCCCAACGGAGAAAAAAGTTTCACAGAGTAAGAAGTATGAAAGGTAAGAAAAAAATCCAGAATGTTGGGCCTATCTCCAAGGTGATCGGGGATATGAGTAGCGTGTGTACAATCTGCTCCAGGTCATTTAGGAAATGGAAGGAAAGCCAAAGGTTGTGGTGAACATTGAAATCTCCTGAAATGGAGATTTCAGCAAAGGGAGAGTGGGAAAGAATGTATTCCACTTTGGAAGTGAGGTAGTCAAAGAATTTTGGATAGTCAGTAGAATTAGGAGAAAGGTAAACAGCGTAGATGTATTTAGTTTCAGATTGGCAAAGCCGTAGCCAGAGAGTACAGAATTCGGGAGATTCGAGTTCGGAAATGGGAATACGAGACCAAGTTAGATCATTGCGTACATATACGCAACATCCACCTTTGGAGTGAAATTGAGTATGGAGAAAGTAAGAGAGTACAGAAAAGGGATTGCTGTCAGTCGTCCCAGACACCTCAGTTTCAGTAAGGAAAAGAAGATGAGGTTTAGAGGAGGAGAGTTGATGTTCAACAGATTGAAAATTTCAGAAAAGGCCACGAATGCTGCAGAAGTTTAAGAAAAGTGACCCAGACAGAGGCCCAGAACATCTCGAATGGGTGGTAGCAGATCTAGTCCCGCTGAGTAGTATAGCCGCAAAAGGGGAGAGTGCAAGAATGTTGCAGGTTATTATGTAATGTTGCAAAGGGGGTGGGGGTTGTTGCAAAGGGGGGGGGGAAAACTTGGAGGCGGCGTTATCCCCCAAGAGAGAGAGGAGGAGAGAAAGGAGGAGAGGTGTTCACCTGGCAGGAGCCAAGTGCACATTAAGACTTCAGCCGAGTTGGCGTTGTTTTATAGGCTCCTAATCAGCCAGTTGGCGTAAATGGCTTGAGTTGCCAGATACCGCGATACCATTGTATACATTATTATAGACTCCTAATCAGCCAGTTGGCTGTAAATGGTTGTCAGATACCTCTTTTTAGCAGTATTATTGTATACATTATTATTATATACGCCTAATCAGCCAGTTGGCTGTAAATGGCTTGAGTTGCCAGATAGCGCCATGTATTCATTTAATCGAAGACAGAGTTGCCAGATACCATTGTATACACTATTATAGACTCCTAATCAGCCAGTTGGCTTAGAAGGCTTAAATATTGCCAGATACCGCAATACCATTGTATACACTATTATAGACTCCTAATCAGCCAGTTGGCTTAGAAGGCTTAAATATTGCCAGATACCGCAATACCGTTGTATGCATTATTATATTTCGAATACCGGTAGTAGAAGGCATAACAATTAAGTAAAACAACATTGCATCATTCTGTTTATTATAAATATATAGAAAATAAATATACATTTGAGGAATATGCATATAACAGAAATATATACACACAATTATGGATATATATAAAATAAAATATACATTTCAAATAAATATACACTTAAATAGAAATATGTACATAACAGTACAGGAGAAATATCACGCAATATATATATATATATATAAACACAAATCAATAGAAATATGCGTATAATCAGTACAGGAGAAATGTCAAGCAAAATATAAATACAATTCACTTTTTTTTCAAAATACTAAACTCGGTCTTAATCGAGTTTACAATTACATCATTATTGCTCTGCATTACGCAGTATATGCGGCTTAATAATATTTCACCGCTTAAAGTATAGGGAAACCTGTACTCGATATGAAGGGCTTTCATATCGTTCAGTACTATTTTTGTTCCCACTTTACAACCGGTTGGTAAGTCATCTTTAAACACGTCTAGAATACAATCAAAAGCACGCACAAAGAGTTCATCGTTAGCTACATTATTAAACACAAGTTTATAAGAACGCTTTTCCAATCGAGGGTTTATTTCTACCGACTCGAGCTTTTCAATCGTGAACTCACTCAACATAGCGGCAATTGAAATAATCTTCTAAATCGTTACGACAACTTCGCGTTATATAAAGAAATAGTTCTTCAGGGTGAACGGTGTAGGTGAGCTCAGCCTTGTACCGATCAATTGCTTTGTACCAAAGTTCATGGTATTTCAAAGAGTCTAAACTTTTTAAATAAACATCCAGCACTAGACCATTCTCACCAGTCCTACACTCGGTAAACCCATCGAGCAGAGCGGTGTATGCGTATTCAAGTACTGTATCAAAATAAAGCATGTCCGTAACACGCGCGTCTAATATAGGTTTCAGCTTACGGAATCCGACGATTTCAAACATTCTGTCGAGGATGAAACGGTTTCGCGTAGGAATAAGAGCGTTATTATCAGAAGCATTCTTCCACATCAACCGTATATCAATGCACGGCCGATCGTTATTTATACACAACGTACATACAACGGCGTATGAGGGTGCGTCACTAATCTGCTCTCTTCTTGTACCTACGTTAGCAGGTATTTTATAACGATCTTCACTCCACTTCTCAACTATCACAAAGATTCTATTCATCTCCTCGATACTTAAATAAACCCGTTTGTTTGTCGGTCTACATTCCGTTTCCAGTACATAGCTAATGGTACCGGAATTACGCCTGAACACGCGCAACGATTTCGTCACGGACACATCGTACGAGGCGTTGAGAATGCTGCTCAAAGGAAGTTCCATCGTATTCGAAGAGCGCACGTCCACTCGGCTCAAGCTCTGAGATAACTATGAGCCGTGTGAGGCACGCAGGTAGGCAGGAATGGTTCGACGGGCGGCTGACTCGATGATACGTGAATGGGCTTGTTCCGCGAGTCGAATTGTTGTACCGGTACAAGAATATCACTACCAGCCTACGCACCAGACATTTTGGATAAGAACTAGGAACATTTTATGTTTTACTAAATATCTCCACACTCCGGCGCACTATTTGAGAGGAACATATGTTCATATTTTTCCTTTCTGCCCATCAAACGATACTCGTCTCTAAACTCTGTTAAAAATTCACGCAGGGCACTAGCCACAACCTCACTACGAACCTCATCATGATATACGTTAATATAGTGATAAAAATACTTAAGATTGTCCATGATCACGAGATTCACATTTCCAGTCGTAGGGTATGAGTAATCGACATGGTGTAGCATGACGTAATACCGCTTGTCACACCACCCATCAGCAAGACTCATTATCCATACCTGCTGCTTCTCTTCTGCACGCGTTGTTTCTTTTACTTCACGGTGTATGTGAGACTTTATAAAGTTTAGCTCTGCAGTATACTTCAGCACATCGTCTGTGCAACGAAAGCCTTCAACGGTCTCACCAGAACATCCGTAGAGTATTTGTACATCTTGGAACTTCGCACAATCCAATGTGTTTTTAAAAGAGGCATAGGAGGGATGAATAGGAAGTTTTTCGGTATCCACCACATCCTGGCACTTTACTGAATACCATTTCGTAAACGTTGTACAAGCAATATTAAAGGTAGCCATTTGAATACACGTCTGATCTGAATACACGTCTGATCTCTCGGGCTTACTGCGGTCGACTGACCACGCAGGGACTCCCAGATAGTAGCATGACTCACGGTCTTACAGTGGGCGGAGCTTAGAACTTTCACCTACACACACACACACACACACACACACACACACACACACACACACAAAGGAGAAAGTGAAACGCTATTTGAAACATGATTTATTTAATAAACGAGATATTCAAGTTATATATATTTACAAATACGATTTAATAAACGAGATAGTCAAGATATATATATATATATATATATATATATATATATATATATATTTACAAATAGATACGATTATATACAAGACGTGTGAGTTAGAAGCATCATTGGTATCCAAAGGGTACGGTATCATAGGTACCAGGTAACTGGTAACGTTTCCTATAGGTGTTACGGCACACCATCGTACCCCTAAGTTCCTTCACGCCCCCCAGCTTCTGCGCCCGAAAATTGTGGGTGCCTACAATTAGTTGGGGAGGTTGTTCATCCAAACATACTAGATCCTTCAACGACTCAAAGTTAACAACCTCCCGATTCGCATGGTTGAGCGTAATACCCTTTGCCTTCACGATATATTTCATTTCCTCCCCCACCCTGACCCGTACCCCATAAGTCTTAGGTCCTGTTGAGGCAAAAGAGTCGGCGTATGCGTTGTCCCCATACTCATCCTTGATCTCATCAGTGAGCTCGCCGAGGAACTCCCCAATAGTGGGCATGTATTCACCCTCCCTCTCTGTGAATATCACGCTATCTGTATCGGCATACAATACTCTCCGCCCAAGAGAATGCAATAGACCCCAAAGTTTTATACGGGCGTAGGCTGTTGTGAAGCTGGCCACAGGTATGTTTGTAACCCTTGAGGTATCTGTGGCAAATTCAGTGTTGTTGTACTTTATTACGTAAGTATTACCTACATTTACGATCTCCATGACCTCTTTATCGGGGGCATTGGCATAATCCCAGACATCGCTATAACTTTGTGCCAAATGAATGCTCCCTCTGCCGGTATTCTGCGCAAATTTTCCCCATAGACTGTTTAGACACAACTTTGCACTAAAGCGCTTGCCAGGATTCTTTACAATTTGGACACGATCAAGTTGTATACCTTCGCGGTCGCGGTAACGTTGAATATAGGCAGACTTTTCATCTTCGGTATCAACTCCTCGCGGATACCCTGATGCCTCAACCTATCCTTCAAAAAGGTGTTTATATATGGTGTGAAAAGGTTGGGTAGCTTCTGAAACCTCCACACCTCATGTATCTTCAGTATTCTATAACCATGGCGTACGGCTACGGCCAACTCAGGACTTGTATATACGCCTCTGATCTTACGCTGGTGGGGTATATGGTTACATTCGCCGTTATCCTCTTCCGCGCACTTCACGCACAGGGGAAACATGAGCTTGTCGTCGATAACGACAGGTAAGATCGGCATCCATAAATTGCGTGGGGGGAGTAAGTCTACGAAAGAGATCCCAAAGTAACGATCATTCAAATTTTTTGAAAATTCATTGATGGATGGTAGGCTAGGCCCCACCAGTTTCTCAGGAGCGCCCACGGGATACGGATTGCTCTTCATCACGTATGGGTATAAAGAACAGAAAACGTAGTAATGGAGCTTCACGCCCTCCGTCGGTGGGAAGTATAGTCTGAAAGGATTTGTACGTCCTCCAAACAAGCTATCACCACATTTGAGAGGATCCAGCACCATTGAACGCTTGATCGCTTTTATTTCCTCAAGGTACACCTCGTCTGTCTCCATCCGTGCATCATATTCATGCTCCCACAAGACTTTGTGAGTGAACTGTGATCCTATAAGTTGATCGCGGGTGCGGGTCGATGCAAGACAGTCGGCAGGAGACCTACCGTGGATATCTCCGGTGACTCCGCACTCAGGACGGGGGCATCCATGCCACGAGCAACCGTTAAAGGAGTACACAGTCTTCACACCAGTGACACGGTTTTCACTTAACCCATCAACCCAAAAAACACGTCCATTAATCTTAATGGGTACTTCACCCGTGTTGCGGGCGTGCTTTATGTATACACCTGTCTGTTGCTGTAGGTGTATGAGCAAGTAAATAGCCTTGTGCCCGTAACTGTGGGGATTGTTTCGGTGAATAATGGCTAAGGTGTCTTTCGGCATGAAGTTATTCTTGAACACCGTAAAACATAATGATGCGATGGTGGTTGCGACTTGCAGTGGATCGCATTTGAAACGGGCTATGTACATCCTTCTAAAGGCCTGGAAACATACTCTAAGCACGCGCACATCATTCACGCAATAACGCTCACATTCATCAGCTATATTATAAGGGTTACTTTCATTAAAAACTGTCGTAGTATCGATCAAAGTCTTCACGTTCATCCATACAGTCAAAATAATGTTTGGGGGTGGTTGGCCTACGTAGTTTAAAGTCTCGCTGGTGAGGAAAGTGTATGGGAAGTATCCTTTGGAAACTTCAGCTGCTACTCCCATCACCTTGGGTAGCTTTGCTAATTTACAAGGTGTGAATAATAAAGTATCTTTAAATTGTACATTGCCTCTTATCTGCATCTGTATTAATTTGTTGCCTCTTTTCAATGGATCACCTGTAAATATCTCAGAGGATTCGTGTTCAAGCAACTCCTTATAAAGGAACTGCGTGTCAAACTTTGCCCCGTTATGGGAGAGAATATACACAGTCATTTTTTGAACTTGTCGGCTAACTTGACAATATAGGACACAAATAGTTTCACAGGACTATCGCTGACATTCGTTTTAAAAACGTTGTCCGTTTACCACATTTGGGGCACTCGTCACATTCGATATCCATACACTCATCACAGATAGTCTGGCTCACAAGTAAATGTGGAATTACCTCTTTGGTTTCAGCGTTCGTATGTGTTTCTATATCGTAGTATACAGTTATACAAGGGTTATTTTTAGGCTTAGCATCTTTCATATAACATACATGCTTTACTCCATCCGCCTTATATTCCTCCTGGCATGTAGGACAGTGAATTACGTCACACTTGTGCTTAAATTTTCCCCAATTATCCATTGTGTGAAACATACCACATTCACAGATTCTCATTTTCCTGCACGTGCCAATTGATTTATGGAAATCAAAACAGCTATTATTGAAAAATGTGCGTCTACACACATCACAGTCTCTCTTCTCAGCTTCAACTACACGGCTTTCACATTTGGTGCTTTTACACTGCTCACATACCATGTGACATTCTTTACAATGTCTCACTATATCATCCGCAAACTCGAGGCACCCCTTACACAAATCATGATGTCTCCCATATTTTCGACTTTTGTCATAACTCGCGTAAAGCCACCTTATATTACGGATGGGGAGATACGTTGTCCCTGACAATCCTAAAATAAGTAGGGGCCTTGTACGATCTCTCACACAGCTTTTAAAAACATACACAGTCCTACGACGATCATCCAACCCAAACACAACTATGCGGACATTCATTTCCTGTTCTACCCTTCTCAGCTCTTCAGGACCCATATTACAGTCAAATTCAAGTTCACAGTCTACAGCTAGTTTACGGGCATGCTCCACGACTGTAGGCAACCAATTTTTTTGAGTTCGTGTATTTTGTACAGTAAACATACGTGCTAAGAGTACTGCTATAAAGCCGCAACCACGATCGACGTTTATATGCCGTCTATAAATAGCTTCAGAATTGAAGTTAAGAGTATACGGTATGGGACTATGACCCGCAACACGGTATACATGGTCAATATTTACCGTGAAGTTGTCCATATTGAAGGCTATACTACTTTGGGCGGCTTGCATTATACGCCCTAATATATATTCTACATCTTCAGCCGCCAAACGTCTAAATTGCACTATCAAACAATAATCGTCTACATCACCGTCATCTGACCCGAATCCAAAGGACAGACTCGTCCTGACTTCACGCTCGTCACGATTCTGAAGAGCAAACTCTATAATATGCTCTACAACCCGGCGTAGTCCGCGCTCAATTCCACTGCTATACATGACTCTAGGGTCGACCCTGACTCTATACCGATTTCTAGTCAACGCTGGGGTGGGGGCTGCGGATCGCACCAATTCCAGCGTTATACCATCCTCAACAGAACGGGGGACGGCGGATGAATTAGTGGATATATTAGCGGAAGGTGCTGCTGATGGGGGCCCTGTTGCGTAGGAAGTTGATGGTTGGGGCTCTATTATTGTAGACTTAACAGAACGGGGGGCGGCGGATGAATAAGGGGATATATTAGGTGCTGCTGGGGGTGTTGTTGCGTAAGAGGTTGAGGGTTGGGGATCTATTACCGCTGCAACAGACGCGTATTTCGGTCGCTTTATACCTGACGTGGGTATCTCATACCTCCGCTTTGGACGTGTTACCGGTATCGCTGGTGAGGTTTCAGGGGAGGAGATCACAACTACACTGTCGTCGAGGTCATCCGTAATGATGGGCTGCTCTACCTCATCGTCATTCACGGTTCTGTGGGAGAAGAAATATAAGGATCAGCACTCAAAATTTGTAATATTTTGTAAATGACTCACTTAGGAGTGTGACGTGTTAGAAATGGACTCTGTAGAAAAATTCAGATTCACGAGCCCATCCACATGTATTATATCTGGACCTACAGGATGTGGTAAAACTGTGTTTATGCTTAAAGTTATTAAAGAAAAGGGAGAGATGTTGTCGAAATTTGTGCATAAAGTTATATGGTGCTATTCGACGTATCAATCAGTGTTCAACGAGTACCAAGATGATATTTTGTTCCACAAAGGCGTATATGACGTTAATTCGTTAAAGGGAAATGAACATACAATCATTGTAATTGACGATCTCATGTTGGAGATGGATAAAACGTTTGCCGAGACATTTACAGTATTCTCCCACCATCTTAACATAAGCGTGTTCTTCATCAATCAGAATCTATTTTTCAAAAATAGATACATGCGCGATGTGTCGCTAAATACGCAATATCTAGTCTTATTCGCGCAACGTAGAGATGTATCACAAATTGGGGTATTAGCCAATGAAATGTTCCCGAATCAGCGTAAGGAGTTTTTGGAAGTTTATAAAGAAGCTACAAGCACGCGTTACGGATATTTGCTTTGCGACCTTCATCCGCGAAACACGTTTAGAGTGCTTCTGCGAACGAATATATTTCCAAACGAGCCTGAAACGGTGTATATTCCAGAATGACAAAGAGACTAAAGAAATATCGTGAATTAATAAAAATCTATCATCGACTGCCTCGGGCAATGCAGCAGATGTTTATTAAAAATATCGATGCCGACTTTTTAAAATGCATCTGTGAAATCTGTTTTAACGTTAGAAATTGCAATGTATCAATGAAAACCCATCAGAAGGCTCGCCTACGCCGCCACAAGAACATAATACGTGCACTCGCTCGTAAAAGCCAAACTGTAGCGAAGAAAAAACGAATTATTGTACAAACAGGAGGGTCATTTCTCCCCATCTTATTTTCAGTTTTGGGTCCTTTACTGACTAGATTAATATAATGAAGAAAGTGGTAGTGATTCCCCACGAGGTGTACGCCTCACTGCAAAGAGACACGTATCTAGATCCCCGTAAAAGCAGACTTAAAAGAATGGAAAGCGAATTGTTAGCCCTATTAAACAGTGAAAAAACACCTGATGAGAAAAGAATCTTATACCAAGAAGCTCTGCAGAAATTTCTTCACGAGTACGAAAATTATAAGAGCCCTACAGAGATTCCTGTGGTTATTAGGCACAGCACGGGGGACGATGGCGACATAGGATCTGTACCCGATGACACAGCTGACCAACCAAAAAGATTAGCCACACAACATATCGAACATGTATTAAAAAATACCCTCCCACTTACATTGAGGAGTAAAGGCTTAAGTCTTTATAATCTATTGAATGTGGATCCCGCCATACAATGGACCGATACAGGGGAGATCATTGTGGAAGGATCAAAGGTACAGGGATCGAATATCGTAGACATTGTCCATGATCTGGTAAGAAAGTGGGATAGGCCATCACCATCAGGATGGAAGCATATTAAAGCAAGACTACAACTAATAAATGTCCCTAAAACGTTGATAGGAAATCTGAACAGGTTAAAAGACTTGGAACATGCAACGCCTGTGACACAATTGAAGGCGCCGTCACCCCCGGCGGTAACACCTTTGAAGAGGAGCAAGAAGAGGTTAAACCAACCCTACCCACGTGCCTCTAAAATACGCAAATAGCTAACGTATTAACTAAACGCTATTATGACATTTCTACCCCATCCTCTTACGGCGGCGTAGATAGACTGTACGTTTACGGAGTAGGAAAAAAAGATGTTGAAAGATTTTTGAGGGAGCAGGACGATTATACGCTTCATAAGCCTGTGAGAAAAAGGTTTAAAACAGCCAAGACAACGGCTTCCTCGATTGATTCTATTTGGCAAGCAGATTTAACAGACATGCAAAGATATTCTGTGTATAACGATGGTTACCGCTACATTCTATTCATAATAGACGTATTCTCTAGATATCTGTGGCTAGTTCCTCTGAAAAATAAATCACCTGAAACAGTTGCTAAAGCCACGAAAACGCTAATGTTAAAAGAAAACAGGGTTCCTGGCTATTTTTGTACGGATATGGGGAAGGAGTTTATAGGCCGTGCTTTTCAGAATATGTTGACAGAGTTTAATATCAGCTATTACACGACCAATTCTATACATAAGGCTTCTTTAGCTGAAAGAGTTCAGCGCACCATAAAGGAACGCATGCACCGTTATTTTACACATAAAAACATACAGATTTCTAGACATTCTGGAATCATTGGCATCATCCTACAACCGCTCACACCATCGCACGATTGGGGCAACACCTAACGAAGTTTTAGAAAGAGGTACGCTCCCGAGAAGAGATGGATCACCACCACCACCACACTCTGCGCGCTTCAAAATCAATGATTATGTAAGGCTGTCGCGTTCGGGGAATAAATTCGCAAAGGGTTTTGAGCAAGGATGGACACGCGAGATTTTTAAAGTTAGGGCTATGAGACCTAAAGGTGAGATAATGATGTATTACATTGAAGATTTGAATGGGGAAGAAATCTCAGGAGGCTTTTACCGCGAGGAATTGCAGAAAGTTGCGTTTAATTTAGAAACAAATGTGTTTAAAATTGAGAAAATTTTAGGAAGCAAAGGTTCAGGAAGGAGAAAAATGTACCTGGTGAAATGGCTAGGGTACCCAGAAAGCTTCAACACCTATATAAAAGCTGATGCAATAATGAAGCTTAAATAGTATGCAACATGGCTCCTAACCATTTCTACGTCACACTCCCGTCCTCCTCGTCCCTGTCTGTACACCCTAACAACACGCTAGCCAACTTTGTAACAGAACTCCATGGGCACATTGAATTGGGTCGTGATTCGTATGAGGTGGGGATATGCGAAATTCAGCTGGACACCGTCTTTTTAAATATTGAACATAAAGAAACCGTTTTTACGATTCTTAGAGACATTGACGAGTGTGAAAAAGCTGGGGTAGCTATGGATGAAACTATGCGCATCGCTCGGACTAAGATTGCACGGTATTACAGTACAGAAGTAAGACTAGGGCCGGGTCAATATGGTTCGGCCGAGGATGTTGTGAGAGGCTTAAACGTAAGTTTAAGAAACTCAAACCTTACGAATGGTTTAGTATATGAAATCGTAAACAACCCTGCACATACACTAATCCTAAAATCAAAGACTAACAGACGTCTTAAAGAACATAGAAAGTTCAAAATTCTAACCAACGGCCGATATAGCGCAGCCTTCCAAAGAGACACATTTCACGAGACACAGTATAACTTGTCCAGATTAATGTATCAATTGAAGATGGAGAAATTGGCTGAAAGGTCCCCAGACATGTGCTATATTTACAGTAATATAGTGGAGCACCAGTTTGTTGGGGATACCCAGGCACGCCTGCTGCGCTTTGCTCACATCCCCAACCATAGAGGAAGGAGTTTGAGTATTACATATGACAGACCCCATTATGTGAATGTCGCAACTAATTTAATAACCAATATCACAATATATATAAGAACGATTGAGGGCGAAAACTTCCCATTCGGTAACGGGAGCTTAACAGTGAAGCTGCACTTTCGACGCACTGAGTTATAATGGATAGAAAGCCTTTCACCGTCTATCGAGGGATGCGATACCAGCGCGGTAGTGGACTTGGATCCATTTTTTCATCCATACTACGTACGGCTGTTCCTTTGCTGAAGAGGGGTGCCAGATACCTTGGAAGGAAAGCGCTACAATCAGGCCTAAACACTGCAGAAGACATATTGGCCGGGGCTAAATCTAAAGAAGCTCTAAAAAAACATTTAAAGCGTACACGGAACGAAATCATCAAAGATGCAAAGAGAAAAATGCGTGGTGGCGGGAAGAAGAAGAGGGCTCCCCGGAAGAAGAAGGGTCACGTGGTATTAAACGTAAAAGGCTATCAAAAAAGAAATGCTGTAAGCGAATGAAACCTATGGTTGACCACTTTTTTGACTGATATAAGCTAAGGATATTGATCTCATGAATCATAGTTTGTTTACCACTTGTCGAGAGAGGAGTCACTATTTCGCCATGGCACGCTTCATCCACCCATGTAGTTCACAATGCTGTAAATCGGAGCTGTCCTTTTTTGAGCTCCCGCCAACCCAAGTTTCTATTGAGCACAGTGACTTTATTACAATTAACCCTTTAAACACAATTAGTTCCCCGAGTGCACCTATAGAATTCGTGATACCCAGCTCAGGTCCTTACTTTTTTGATCCAAGCTGTGTGAACATGTACGCTAAGCTACGTATAGCCCATTCTGATGGAACGGTCTGCGATGACAAATATGCTGTATACCCTGAAACAAACTTTCTGCACGCCATATTCAACCAGTGTGACGTATATTTATATCAGACCAACATATCGGCAGGCACGGGGTACTATCATCTACGAGCCTATTTGGAAAATGTCCTCAACTTTTCCAAAGAAGCGAAGGCTACCTTTTTAACAGAGCTGGGCATTTGCGGCATATTTTGAGGTACTGCGGTACTTGCGGTACCACCGCACTACCACCCCGGGCCCCCATAACGCAGTACCGCAAAGGATCGCTGAAAGTACCGCAGTACCGCTACCGCATTCAAATTTCCGCGTACCGGTTTGGTACCGGTTTGGTAGTGCAGCAGTACCGCAGTACCGCAATATGCCGCAAGTGCCCAGCTCTGCTTTTTAAGTGCGGAGGGATATTATCAAACTAAAGATGAAAATAGTATAAAGGACAAATTTAAACATTCTAAAAAGAAAATATACGAGTGTTTTGGACGGTTGCACACAGATTTCACTTTCCAGGAGAAGTTGCTTGTGAACGGGGTGGATATGAAAATAAAGCTCACCCGCACGAGTCCTGAGATCTGCTTAAATCTGGATGCGAATCAAGAAAGGGTGCAAAGTCCGTTGTGGTTCACATTATGGACACATACCTCCGCGTACGGCGAGTGAAATTAAGTTCACCAAAACAACTAGAAATTGAGAAAAATTTACTAAACGCTACAGTGAAATATCCTATTAACAGAGTGCAGATCAAACTATATACGGTTCCTGCAGGGTTGGCATCGAAGCAGATAGAAAACATTGCCCTGGGAAATCTTCCTAAAAGGATATTAATCGGCATGCAGGACCACGCTTCGGTGAATGGAAAATATAAAAAGAGTGCCTTTAAATTCGAGAATTTCGGACTTAAAAATATAACTCTATACGTTAATGGCACTGCTTTGGGTGGAACAATGGGTACGGACTATTCATCAGACGCTGTGTTACCTCTTTGTGCCAGAGCCTATAGTAATCTGACCCATATTGCAGGTGATTGTGATGAGCTTGGTAATGGGGTAACGCAGGAAGAATTCATTGATCAATTTAACCTTTACCCGTTTGACATTACACCTGACTTATCTGCTAGCGTAAATACCCATTTAACCCCACAGCAGAGCGGTAACATCTCAGTGCGGCTGGAATTCGCCAAGCCTATAGACGCCTATTAGTGTACTAGTATATCTCGAATCGCAAGCCCTAATAGAAGTAGATAGATTTAGAAGCGTTATCACTGACTTTTAAAATGGATGCTAATACACTTCAGAAAGTAATGGAGCGAGTCACACGTTCCAAATTTATCGGCGTGTTTGCGAAACATTGAGTTTGCCAAGTACGCGAGAATGCGGTAGTCGAACACAGACATCATCGGTAATGAAGGGATTCACTGGATCGCTGTCTATTTTAAAAATAGACAGCGCCTGTACTATTTTGATTCACTCGGTACTCAACCCTGGAGTGACCCTATTATTGTAAAATTTCTCGCTCAGTTACATATTCCCGAAGTTGTGTGGTCCCCATTTCGCATGCAAGGATATTTTACTAATGTTTGCGGAATGTACTGTGTCTCATTTCTCATGCATATGTCAAATGATAAAGAATTTATAAATTTTTTAAATTTATTTGACCCGTGTCACACTCGCCGAAACGATGAAATGGTATGCAGACAGATAAAAAACCGTTTTCCAATTGTACGTACTCGTTGTATATTATAATGTTTTTGTTCGTATATTTGTAACGATATATTCGTTTATTGTACTGATTTCTTTCATTTAATAAATTTATGAAAATATATGTGTCTTCTTATCCCAAAAAGATCGAAAAACACTTACATTATTTCGGTGTGACATTGTTGACTGATCAGTATACCCTCCCTATTCCGAGATTCTTCAAAAGATTGTATAACACGTGTCAAATCCTCATCGGACCTTAAAGGAATAATGCTTTTAAAACATATACAGAGTATACAGACAGATCCCCATTATGTGAAGATATCTTTGGTTCGAGGAGTGAACGCCATAAAAATTTCGATTTTAGCATAATGGGGAAATAACATTGATGACATTTTTGGCGAGTATCTATTTGACGAGATACTACAACTCTCCATATATATATAAAATTCTAATTATAGACACTTACATTTCTATGGTAGTCCCTTGCGTCGGATTGTAAGGAGCGTCACTGCAAATATCTTCTACGGTTTGCGTTGAAAATAATTCGCCACGATCAATCGCATTGAAAAGACTAATTGCGGTTAATGCTGCAGTATCACGTTCTTCATACAAGTCTGGGGAGACGTACAGGTCCATGGTGGAGGATGTGTGACACTGCTGACTGATCAGTATATCATCCATATTCCGAGGTTCTTCAAAAGATTGTATAACACGTGTCAAATCCTCATCGGACCTTAAAGGAATAATGCTTTTAAAACATATACAGAGTATACAGACAGATCCCCATTATGTGAAGATATCTTTGGTTCGATTACCAATTTCGATTTTAGCATGATGGGGAAATAACATTGATTGACATTTTTGACTAGTATCTATTTGACGAAATACTACAACTCTCCATATATATATAAAATCGAATTATGGACACTTACATTTCTATGGTAGTCCCTTGCGTCGGATTGTAAGGAGCTTCACTGCAAATATCTTCTACGGTTTGCGTTGTAAATAAGTCGTCACGATCAATCGCTCTAAAAAGACTAAGTGCAGTTAATGCTGCAGTATCACTCTCTTCATACAAATCTGGGGAGACGTACAGGTCCATGCGGAGGAATGATTATTCACTGACGCGAAAATAGCTACTGTTACTCCCAACTGAAAAATATCCCCTTTTATATGCAATCGTCAAGCTCCGCCCCAAAAGACCAGATGTTCGTCGTGATTGGCTGCCGATGTAGCTGGGTGGAGCTATGACGTGTACCATTCCGCTATAACGGGTACGGACGAGTAATTGCATCTTTATATTTTCACTAATAGAATTAATGCTCTTATTCTCCTTTGAAAATTATTTGGTGATTCGTATAGAACTTTTGATATTGATTCCAAATATGGTTTCAGAAGTTTTCTATCACCCATAGTTTTCGAGAAAATAATATTTCCATTTACTCAGTTTCCCGCATCATTAGTCACTAATGTAATCGAGAGGGTATAAAGAAATATATCATAATTATATTTTAAAAATAACATTCGGTTTCAACGTTAAACTGTGGGTCTAAGGTCCGCCCGAATTGTTCATTCTGACGAAGGTCAAGCTTTCCACTCCACCTTAGACCTACAGTTTAACTCCGAACCATCAACAGCCCAGCGTCTTAACCACTAGGACACGTAGGGTACCCATTTATCTGCCAACCACTTTCTTTGTTCCACTCCACCTTAGACCTACAGTTTAACTCCGAACCATCAACAGCCCAGCGTCTTAACCACTAGGACACGTAGGGTACCCATTTATCTGCCAACCACTTTCTTTTATTATGTGTAATGACCACCTTAGACCTACAGTTTAACGTGGAACCATCAACAGCCCAGCGTCTTAACCACTAGGACACGTAGGGTACCCATTTATCTGCCAACCACTTTCTTTTATTATGTGTAATGACCACCTTAGACCTACAGTTTAACGTGGAACCATCAACAGCCCAGCGTCTTAACCACTAGGACACGTAGGGTACCCATTTATCTGCCAACCACTTTCTTTTATTATGTGGAATGACCACCTTAGACCTACAGTTTAACGTGGAACCATCAACAGCCCAGCGTCTTAACCACTAGGACACGTAGGGTACCCATTTATCTGCCAACCACTTTCTTTTATTATGTGTAATGACCACCTTAGACCTACAGTTTAACGTGGAACCATCAACAGCCCAGCGTCTTAACCACTAGGACACGTAGGGTACCCATTTATCTGCCAACCACTTTCTTTTATTATGTGGAATGACCACCTTAGACCTACAGTTTAACGTGGAACCATCAACAGCCCAGCGTCTTAACCACTAGGACACGTAGGGTACCCATTTATCTGCCAACCACTTTCTTTTATTATGTGGAATGACCACCTTAGACCTACAGTTTAACGTGGAACCATCAACAGCCCCAGCGTCTTAACCACTAGGACACGTAGGGTACCCGTTTATCTGCCAACCACTTTCTTTTATTATGTGGAATGATGAACAGCTGGGCTTTGCTGATCTCTTACATATAAAACCCATTCACTAAGAACATTGGCTTTCCTTTCTCACTAGAAACAAACTCTGCCATAAGTAGAATTTAATTGGATTCATCTACACTATATATATATATATATATATATATATATATATATATATATATATATCATTATATTTCTATATGACACCATACAAATTACGCGTAAATATTTTCATTGTAGAAGTAATAACAATGACAATATTAATATCTGAAGTCAGTGGTGGTTTCTGCTCGAATAGCTTGTAGAAGGATAATCCCTCGACCCGAAAAAGGTCTCTAGGGACACGATTCGAACTGATTTAGCTTCTGCCTTTCATCGTGTGTGTGTGTGTGTGTGTGTGTGGCATGAGTTGTTACTCGTTTATATATATATATATATATATATATATATATATATATTGGGGGAAGATCTCTCACCCATCAGGTGTTCTTCGACCCGACCCCGTTTCATTGTAGAAATAATAATAATAATAATAATAATGATAATAAGAATTGATGTGCAAGGTGTTTGCAGTTAAGATGTAGTTTGTGTGTAAAAAGTTATTTATTAATAAGTAGAATTTAATTGGCTTCATCTACACTATATATATATATATATATGTATCATAAGCTGTTTAAAAGACTGTATAATTATAGTAAACGAAATAAACTAGTTAACCGTAAAATTAATTATTTTCTATTATGACGTTTTCGAAGGTAAACTATGTTATTTGTTTCGAAAAGTTCAATGAAGTTAATGTTAAATTTGCTTCTAAACTAAAATTAAATGTTATAAAATAATATAATATATATATATATATATATATATATATATATATATATATATATTTACCTAACATAAGAAAAGAATGTATATATATATATATATATAGCATAATAATATATATCTAACAAGAGCAATCCGATCATTGCAAAAAAAAACTGGAAAGGTATGCAATTAATAAAGATTGTGTATTTATTTAATAAACAGAATTTAATTGGAATAACTGCCGTCATATATGTGTTACACAATGGATGATTAATGGGACACATGGCGCTATCTGGCAACTGAACACATTGCGCTATCTGGCAACTCAGCCAGAATAGAGGCTTATAAAAGACCGCGAAGTTGGTGAAAGACTCATTCCCAGCTCGGCTCCAGCCGAGCAAGGACCTCTGGTCCTTCTCTTTCTGGCCCTTTGGTAAACCCCTTAGTGGCCTCTTAGGTTAGGAAAACGAAAATAATATGCCTTGCTATCAATGGCAACTACTCTCTCTCTCTCTCCTTCAGGTATCTCCCTCCTTCAGGTATCTCCCTCCTTCAGGTATCTCTCTCCTGCATGTGTACCTACTGCATGTGTACCTCCTGCATGTGTGCGTATGTGTGTGTGTACCTCCTGCATGTGTACCTCTCCTCTCTCCTTCAGGCGTCTCTCCCTCCTACAGGCGTTCTCTCTTCTTCAGGTCTCTCTCTCCTTCAGCTGTCTCTCTCTCCTTCAGGCGTCTCTCTCACCTTGGCTCAGCCAACAGGCTGATTCAGCCAACTGGCTGATTCTGGCTGATTAGGAGCCTATAAAACAACGCCTACTCGGCTGAAGTCTTAGTGTGCACTTGGCTCCTGCCAGGTGAACACCTCTCCTCCTTTCTCTCCTCCTTTCTCTCTGGTCCTTTGGGGGGAATAGCTTGGGGGAGGCCCCCAAGTTGCATGCCCCTTGCAACCTAGGTTGGTGCATGACCCTTGCAACCTAGGTTGGCAACAAAGGCCAGTACTCTTTTTTTCTTTCTTTTTTCTTTTTTTCCTTTTTTTTAAATTTTTTTAAATTTTTTTTGCAACCCCCACCCCCTTTGCAACAACCCACCCCCCTTTGCAACAACCCCACCCCCCATTTGCAACATTACATACTAACCTGCAACATTCTTGCACTCCCCTTTTGCGGCTATACTACTCCGCTGCCCGGGTCTGCGTTCCCGGTATCAGCAGCGGGGGAGCCAGGAGTGGGGACAATTATGGTCCTCTCCCCAGGGGACTCTGAGGCTCCTGAAGTTGATGCCATTTTTTTTTAATTTTGAAAAGATTATGTCGTGTATAAGATGCATGTATATGTAGTGAGAAAAAGGGAACGAAGTGTTTGTTTGAGAGCATGCTGGACTACTCACAGGGTAGATGAGACACAGAAAAATTATTAGAATAATATAAGTTAGCAATTAAATACTAAAAAATAAGCCAATAAAGTTAGTTGAATACTGTAGAATAGGTAGGAAATAATAAAAATTATAAACATCATCATGTATTAATTATTGTCTTTTAAGTTTTAGGTTCGTAGATAATTAAAGAACATATAACATGCCAAGCGAGAATGGAACAGCAAAATCTGAAGTAATACAAACAGAGTAACAGATACAAAGAGAGTTAGGGAGCGAGATAGACCGTGAGAGAGAAAGAAGTGATGCAGAGCGTTCCAAAACCCAGGACCAAAGTCTGAAATTCTCTTTTCGGGAGTCCGAGGAGTGATAGGGGGATCCTTGAAATATTTGAAAAGTTTAAACAAACACTGATTCATTCACAATATATATATATATATATATATATATATATATATATATATGTGTGTGTGTGTGTGTGTGTGCATTTTGTTTTCTTGTTAATATTACTGTTTAATAAAATTCTATTTCCTTAAACTTGTTTAGATTTCATCCCCGAATCGAATAGAGTGCACATTAAAACCTAAAGATTGAGAACCAGTGACTGCTCGAAGAGTAACAGTGATTACAAGTGTCGTGTTCAATTTCTTTCTATCATTTGTTTGATAGGCCTAAGTTTGTAACACCACGTATGCTGATAGGCCAAGTTTGTAACCACGCACACTACTAGGCCAAGTTTGTAACCACGCACACTATTGGACCAAGTTTGTAACTCTACGCATGCCAGTAGGCCCTAGTTTGTAACACCACATATGTTAATAGGCCCAACTATGGTAACTAGGCATCGTTCGTGAGGTAAAATCTTTGAAATAGTTGGTATCTATTTTTCATACGATCTTTTTATGTGCGTATGGCGTAGGACAGGACTTACGCAATCGAGTGTATTATATAAAGAAATCTGTAAATCCCAGCAATCACTGAAATTAAATTCATTATTATCTTAAACTTTAAAAAAAAGGCTACTTTCCATTATTACAAAATAAGTGACTGCTGCTACAAACCATAAATTGCTTGCAGTGTGCATTCAAATGCAATATCCACTTTAAAGCAGCCTGTACATACAGCCCAAAGATTACGAGTTAAAATTAATAAAATAATATAAGTAATACTATACAGCGTTCGAGAATCGTTGTCATGGCAATAGACGGAAACAAAATGTGTATATGTGTATACATATAGCCAAGTGATTTTTGAGGTGGAAACCTTAGTCCATATACAAACATTTAATATGCAGAACTTTCGACATTTCTAATGGAAAGGATACTGATACCTTTATTACCTTTATTTACCTTTATTACTTTACCTTACCTTTATTACGTTCACCCTCACAAATCTGAAAAAAAAGACATTATTAATTACTCGCTATGATTCCATTTAAATGGAACACCCTGTAGAATTTTCTCTGAATTTTCATAGAAGACGGATGACTATACAATGTACACACCATTAGTATGCAATGGGTCATCGTGGCATCTATCGACAGATCTTAAGAGATCTGTTATTGATGAACACGAGTCTGGAAGGAGTTATAGAAAGGGAGAAGAACTTCGAATTCGGTTTACGACGGTTGCTGCAGTTATAAAGAAATGGAAAGGCTTTGGAACAATCAAAACTATACCAAGGTGTGGACGACTTTGCAAGATTTCAGAACGTACAGCTAAGTAGTATACCCGTAAAAATGGCGAGTGTAAATAAATTACCTGCAACATGATGAATAATTGCAGCATTCCATGCAACATGATGAATAATTGCAGCATTCCAGGAAACATGATCAATAATGGCACCATTGCATGCAACAAGGGGGGTTAGACCCTCCAAGGTTTATGCATTAAGGGGGGAGAGGGTAACCTAACCTAACAGGGGAGGAGGGTGAGGGTTAAGCATGAAGAAGGCCGGGGCTAGACCCTCCAAAGGGGGAGTGGGTAACCTAACCCAGTGTTCTCCAAGGTGGGGTGCGCCTGCCGATCTAGGGGGTGCGCGAAGAAAATTTGATGATTCTGATTTATCATTGTTTTTTTGTAGAAAGTTTTTGAATTTCAAGAAGATGACCGAGAAAGAAAATATTCGCTAACACACAGTCATTCCTAGGAATTTGCGAGATAGTATCCGCGATATCGCTTACTTGCAATTAAAATTTAGCAAACTAAATATCACAATTCGAGATCGCCGCATTATTTTGTAAAATAACAGTTGATTGACATCAGGGAAGATACAAATTTACGAAATGAATTTCACCAGAAAACTGTGCACAATTGGTGGATTGGATTAAAAAATGAGTACCGAGATTTAGTAAGCGTAGCGAACGATGCGCTCCTTCCATTTGGATCTACATATCTGTGTGAGGTGTCTTTTTCTGCTATGATAGGTATTAAAACCAAGAATCGAAATAAACTGAACTTGGAACCGGACCTTCGAATCGCTGTATCACAAAGTGTCAAACTAAGATTTTCAGAAATTATGAAGCACAGTCAGCCACATTGTTCTCATTAAATTATATTGGTAAGTATATCTTCACCCTATCGTATTTCTGTTGTATACTATTAACTTACTAGTAAATAATGAAAGGATATATATATATATATATATATCAGTGGCGATTTCTTAATGAATGCAACGCATGCAATGCATGTGTTAAATATGTTCTCTTTTCAGATCTAAGTAAGGATTATAATTGACAAAAATAATTTTCAGAAACTAAAAATAGTCTAAGGCTTCAATCACGCATGTACTGGCTATTGGGCGTAAGCAAAATTATGTCTTATTTCATTAGACAATTAAGAACATTTTTCTGTACACAGATCGAAATACTTGTAGCTAACGCATTCACTAATTCAGTCTGGGTACAGAAAAATGTTCTTAATTGTCTAGTGAAATAAGACATGATTTTGTTTACACCGCCTTGCCTTGGGCAATTTTTTAAGGAGACTTCTCACTATCCATAAGATATTTTTTTTGAGCCTCATAGCTAAATTCAAAAGGCAATATGTTTTAAAATATGCTTAGAAAATTTACTTAATATTTTTACTAAAAATAATTAAAAAGCTTTGTTCTGATTTTTTTTAATTAATGAAAATAATACGGCATGCATTCAGTTTTATAGGTGCATTCACCAAAAGTAACATCTGGCAATTCTGACAAGGCTTCTTTCCAGTACCACCGCCGCAAGCATCCACTTGTGTTCGGTGTTCCCTTTTGTGCTTTAATTATTTTGGATAATCAGTTAAATAAATTATAGCATTGTAGTGCCCATAATGACTGACGATGTGTTTAATCAATTGAAGACTAGAAGATTTTACTCACTCTCTTTTGATGAAAAAGCGCATATTGAATAATGGCAGACCGATTCCACATTTGAATTTAAGCAAAGAAAATAAAGGCTTCACTAGGAAATTTAATCCTAAGCTGTATGATGATGTTCCCTGGTTATGTGGAAATATTTCAAATAACAAATTGTACTGTTGGTCGTGTTTCCTATTTTCAAGAGATAACTCTGTGTGGAATTCTGTTAGTCGTGGATACGACGATTTAAACAATTTACATACTGCAATTTCTCGCCATGAAAAATCTCTTGCTCACATAAATGCATTTGTTGATCTTAAAACATTTGGAAAGTCAGAAAGAATTGATTTAATACTCGACAAGCAGAAATCAGTTGCCATTTCCAGACATAACGAAGAAGTTAATAAGAATCGAGAAATTTTGAAACGTTTGATTAGGATAACATGTTTTTAGGTATGCAAGAATTAGCATTTCGCGGTCACAATGAAGAAGAAAACGCTGACAATAGGGGTAACTATATTGAATTGGTATTTTGTATGGGAGAATTCGATGAAAAGCTTCAAAACCATTTAAAAACTGCGACTGTTTTTAAGGGAAATCATCTGCTATTCAGAATGACATAATTCAATCTATTAGTGCAGTTATGTTAGAACAAATAAAACGTGAGCTTATCGACTGCATGTATGTGGCGATTTTATTAGATGAAACATCTGATGTCAGCTGTTTTTCTCAACTCTCTACTGTTGTTCGTTATGTTAATAAACATGGAGAGATTTGTGAACGATTTATAAAATTCAATGACGTCAGCAATGATAGAAGTGCAGGAGCGATTTCTGATTTATCTATAAGGCAACTAGGTGAACTGGGCTGTTTGAAAAAATTAGTTGCTCAAACCTACGACGGTGCTGCTGTTATGGGGAGCGATCTTAATGGAGTACAAACAAAGATTAGAGAAACTGTACCAGAGGCTATTTTTCTTCACTGCTACGCCCATAAACTTAACCTTGTTTTATCCCAAGCTGTCGCTGAAATTTCCGAATGTAATAATTTTTTTTCAGTATTAGGAAGTTTGTCATCATTTTTCAGCAGTTCAACTAAGCGAACTTCAATGCTTGACAAAGTTGTTGGAAAGCGTTTCCCTAAACTGGCTCCAACGCGGTGGAACTATTCATCTCGTCTAGTTGAAAGAGTTAAGGAAAATAAAGAAGATTTAATAGATCTTTTAAAAAGCATTCTTGAAAACCCAAAGAAATTTGATGAAAAAACAAAAATAGTGCACGCGGATTGCTGCGTGCAATCCGCGCGGTACTGGTATCGATACTTTCGATTTTAATTTTTTATTAGAAGTATTTTCTTCAATTTTTCCTTTTACTGAATATCTATTTAATGTGCTGCAAACAAAATCTATGGATATTGTGTATAGCTCAATCACCGTTGAAAGCACTATGAAAAAAATCAAACAAATAAGGGATACAAAATTTGCAGATATGTGGGACTTGATAACAGAAAGATGTGGTGAACCTGTATGTAAAAGGAAACAGAGTCTTTCTCCACAAGAGAAGTATAGTCAACTATTTCATGAAATATTCGATAATATACTTCTTCAAATGAAAGAGCGTTTCAGTTCAATGGAAAAATTGGAATTCATTGAGCTTTTAGATTGCAAAAAATTTGAGTTCTATGATGTTACTTTCCCAGAGAGAGCTTTTGAATCTTTGAAAAGAAGCTACAATTCATTTTTTGAGTTTCCTCGTCTCCGTTCTGAATTGTGTGTTTTATATTCGCACAAATCTTTTGCCAAAAAGAATGTTGCTGAGCTCCTAAAATATCTACTGGAAAGCGAAATGCACAAAGGTCTTAAGGAAATATATAAATTGACGAATTTGATTCTAACTATACCAATATCGACAGCAAGTGTTGAGCGATCATTTTCTGCGCTTAAAAGAATTAAAAGTTATTTACGGAGTTCCCAAAGTGAAGAAAGGCTATCTAATCTTGCCTTAATTTCAATTGAAAAAAATTTCCTCAAGAAGCTTATGGAGAATCGAGAGTACTTTTACAATTTGGTCATCGAAGAATTTTGCAGGAAAACTAGGAGAGCAGAATTTCAATTCAAATAATGCTTCACAATTATTTAAGGTAAATTTTAAATTTGTATCTTTTTCTTTAGATCAATTCGGTAACTACAATATATAAATATGTCTAATTTTTTGTTCGCATATTTAAGCCTAACATTAAATGAACTTTCCTTCAAAGAGGTCCCCAAAAGTTTGTAAAACACCTTTAACTTGCTAAGTTCTATGTAAACAATATGCAAAGTTTGGGCAAGAGGGTTAGGCGGATGTTTTTCTTCCATTCCATAACATTGCATGCCTGAACAAAAATGTCACGAGTCGCCACTGATATATATATATATATATATATATATATATATATATATATATATATATATTATAATATAATCTTCAGGTTCATTAAGGGTGCGTGTTATTTATTTTTGCTGATTAAAGGGTGCGTGATCAAAAAAGTTTGGAGACCACTGACCTAACCTAGCAAAGGTAATAAAACACGGGAAGGAAAGAGAAGACGAGGAGGACAAAGAGAGAGAGAGAGAAAGACTTGTTCTCTCAGGCATGTCTCGGAGCATTTTGAATTCTTCACTGGCCATCCTGGTCGGCTTTAGGATCACAGCCACTTGGCATAGAAGCCAGCCAATCGTATGGCGTAATCAGCTGTCAGGTAGTTTCTTTAGAGGATAAGCAGCCAGAGAATACAGCCAGCCGCCTTAATTTAGTGGCTTATATATATATATATATATATATATATATATATATATATATATATATATATATATATATATATATATATATATATATATATATATATATATCGGCTAACTGGAGTGGCACCTCCTCTCACAACAAAACCTTAAAGTAAAATGTGGCTTCCTGGTTGGCTTCAGAACCCCGCCAATCGGTGCAGCCAGTCGTCTTAGACACACACACACACACACACACACACACACACACACTGTATCGTTTATATACATATATATATATGAAAAAAAAATATAGATACACCCTCCATTTCTAGTAATAGAAAAAACTCGCCAGAGATATCTGACGATCTCCCAAGCCTTCAAGGGGTCTGTCTTTTTAAGAGGGCTAGGACTTTTCTCATCTCTCTCTCTCTCTCTCTCTCTCTCTCTCTCTCTCTCTACATACGGGCTATTCTTTTATTTAACAATGAATAAAAACTCGCCAGAGACATCTGCTCTTTCTCCCACTCTTCCTCTCTCTCTACATATGGGCTAAGTAGTGTGGGCGCAAAATGGGAGAGTGGGGGAAAGTCGCAAGGCAATTGCAATGTTGCAAAGGGCTCTGCAACAAAGGAGGAAGAGGGGTATGCAATGAAGGGGGAGGGGTTATGCAACGAAGGGGGGTATGCAAAGGCGGAGAAGGGTTATGCAACATATCAATGCTGAAAAAGGGGAGGGAGGGATCTTCGGGGGGGGGAGAAGGGAGGATGACCTCCCCCCAAAAGGATAGCCTTAACCTAAGAGAGGTAGAGAAAGGAGAAGGAGGAGGCCTTTGGGTGAGAAGGTGGGATGTCCTCACACCCCGAAAGAGAAACGTAACCTAAGCCTTAACCTAAGAAGGAGAGAGAGAGTTCTTTATTCCACCGGAGTCCGACGCATTATGAACGTCCAGGTGCCAAGCAGCGGTTATATAGAGGGTAGTGAGTTGCCAGATAACACTTATTTATAAATGGAGGGGTTCCCAGAGAGCACTATATATTTATTTAGATGAGTTGCCAAATAGTGTTTTTTAATTTAATTATGTTCAGGTATACCTTATTAGGGTGAGTTTCCAGGTTTCGTCATTTATTTTAACTTATTTAGACGAGTTTCCACTTATTTATTTATTAAAGGCAACAGCGACTTTCTCCTTAAAGTTGTTCAGCAAAAGAACTAATTATTTAAACGATTCCCAATATCAACAGTAAAAGAAATACAGTAGACAATTAATCCATGGCGTAGCACAAGAAATCATTCATCTTAATATTAATAATAAAATAAATACACAGGACTCTTTACATTGTACATTATTCCAATAACATATTCTCAAAGAATAATATTTAATTTACCTATAATTCATGAGACGCTTTCACTTATTCTAACGCCTTAGAATGTATACTGTCTATTTACTTTTGACAATCCTTTCTATATATCTAACTGAAACTAATTTCTATTTATACAGAGAGAGAGAGAGAGAGAGAGAGAGAGAGAGAGAGAGGAGAGGGAGAGAGAGAGAGGGGAGAGAGAGAGAGAGAGAGAGAGAGAGAGAGAGAGAGAGGGGAGAGAGAGAGAGAGAGAGAGAGAGTTAATACTCGAAAAACTGAAGACGGCACACATACACACACAATATTGACTTTATTTCGAAATCACTGTTAAAAATTAGATTACATTCAAACATAAGCCCTCCCCGTGTGTCTATTGTGTATACTGTAGGTCTAAGGTGGAGTGAAAAACGTAGATTACATTCAAACATAACCCCTCCCCCTCGCCCCCCCGTGTGCCTATTGTGTATACTGTTGGTCTCAGGTGGAGTGAAAAACAGATTATTGTCCGAATTGAACGAAAAACCAAATGGCAGCAGAAAACAAAAATAAGAAAAACAATAATTATTTTAACTAAATTCACCTAAAGTGTTTATTTACGTTTGCCATTTCCTTTCTCTGACAGCATCTCTGTAAAAAAAATGTATAACGAGGTAAACTCGAAACAGGTGAATCGCCGAGCCGACCGCAAAGGTTGACCGCAAACGTCCACACAGCTTAAGGAAACCTCTCTCGACTCCTGTTTATTGTATTGAATATTATTATTACTATAATGAAGTTAAAACAACTTAAATATGTACATAAGCATCGCGTGATTGTTTTCCAAATTATTTATAGGCTAAATTAGCATTGGATTAAGTAATGAGTTTCCTTATCATATATATATATATATATATATATATATATATATATAGAGGTTGGTGCAAATTACCATAGTAATAAAAAGCTAAATCAGTTTTTCTTCTCCCCGAACTGTTCATTTTGACAAAGATCAAGCTTCTCACCCGCCATAGACCTAAAGTTTAACGTTGAATCCGAACTATTTTTCTTTGCGTGTAGTTTGTGTGCTATCTTCTCCATAGTCATTGTCTCTGTTATTTGAAATGAAATGAATGAATGAAAAAATGGAAAGGTTTATTATTATTATTATTATTATTATTATTATTATAATTATGATTATTATTATTATTGCGATGATTCCACGAAGATTAGGCTTATCGCTCCTCCTCTCGAGTTGATCTGATTAAGTGGTGAGTTGGCTTCTTTTACTCTCCACTGCACATAGCTACACACGGCTCATCGGGGACTGTATGTACCAAAAAATTACAATGTCACCATCCGGACTCGATCTCTCAACCACCGATCAGCACCCCAGCGTCTTAACCACTAGGATACCTAGGGTGCCCATTTATCTACCAGCCCAACCAGGCATTAATTTTCACGAGCTAAACACAATTTAATCACACTCCTACGCGAGAATTGGCAAGTAAAAAGTCAAGCCGAATACATGAACCAGAGTTGAGGATCGAATAGTATGACCGCAAATAATAATAATAATGTAAAATATTGTCGTGATAGAGATGGGAAATTTTGATCAATGTTGCAAAGGGGTGAGGGATATTGCATAAAGGGGTGGGTTCTAAAATGGGAAAACCGAGAATAGTATGGGCGCAAATATTAATGCAACTATTGTCGTGGTAGAGATTTGCAAGTGTGAATACACAATGTCAGCATTAAATCTACGGGGAGAAGATAAAGACACCATTGGTCGACGAATAAGGACGTCCAAAGCGTGGGCCCGTTATATCGGTGTTACGAATGACTAGAACTGCACAGCATACTCCAGGGAACCAGGGAATTGTACAGAGAGAGCACAGTCTCCTTCTTTCCGCCTCCTAATATAACCCGATCTCTTTCGCTGTTTGTGGTATTTACTTTACCTATAAGTTCTGTGGCGCGTGCAACAGGCTACCTTCAGAAGAGGAGAACAGTTCCTCTGCGGTTCAGTTAAAAAAAATGGATAGGCCGAACCTTGCACACTATTTCCGGTATAGGAATTTTTTTATCCTGGGACCGTAACCACTGATACATTCTCGGCATGAGATGCATTACTTATTGAGGTACTTCTTGTCCTTGTAACTCTCTATATCTTTCATGTACACTTTCCACATTGTGTCCGGCAACTAATACAGAGACTCTTTTCCAAAACTGTTGTGAAAGAAGCCTTATGCAAAAGTGTAATGAAAAAAGAACAGCTTTAGAGTTCATTCACACCATGCGTACACGTATCTCGTGTACACAATTAGTGGAAAATAAATCGCACCAATGAAACTCTAGACTCATTTAAAATAACCGAAAGTAAGCATATATCATCCCTCAATTTCGTACAATTTTTTTCTACAACGCATTCTTTCATCTCTCCTTGGACTATCTCGTGATGGGAGGCCGTTCTCTGCGCCCAGATGATGTAGTGACCAGTGGTTCGGGTGCCACGTAAAACTGTAGATCCCCTTCGTCAAATGACCTTAGATATTGCGAAGGGAGTTAAACAGCCCACATCAATCAATCGACGGAATGCACTGACGACGCAACGTCGTATACATCCGGTTACAACAACCAAATATGAATTATATGACGACGAAACCTAATGGTTACTTTGATTACGCCACAACTGGATTGAAGTTTGTAACCCAACCACGGTTAGTGAATTAACTTTTGGATTAACCTTTTGGACTAGTTGTGCAAATTATTTTTTTATGTACGTACGTATGTATGTATGTATGTACGTATATATGTACGTGCAGCAGTTATACGAGTACATTTTATGCATAAGAGACAGATTTGTGGCTGCAGATATGCTAATAATTTTTAACTAAACCTAACTATCGTACGCAATACGATATTTTTGTGACCCTTCTAAACTATTTTATGTTCTTATATATAAATAATTTTGTCATAAATAAATTTATACAAATAAACACAATTTGTACAAATTATACCATTGGTAATATTGGGAATCATTTAAATAATTAGTTCTCTTGCTGAACAACTTTAAGGAAAAAGTCGCCTTTGCCTTTAATAAATAAATAAATAAATAAGTGGAAATTCGTCTAAATAAGTTAAAATAAATAGTACAACCTGGAAACTCACCCTAATAAGGTATACCTGAACATAATTGAATTGAAAAACACTACTTGGCAACTCATGTAAATAAATATATAGTGCTCTTTGGTAACGCTTCCATATATAAATAAGTGCTATTTGGCAACACACGAGCCTCTATATAACCGCTGCTTGGTCCCTGGACGTTCATAATGCGCTGGACTCCGGTGGAATAAAGAACTCTCTCTCTCCTTCTTAAGTTAAAGCTTAGGTTAGGTTTCCTTTTGGGGGAGTGAGGACATCCCACCTTCTCCCCCATAGACCTCTTTCTTCTCCTTTCTCTCCCTCTCTTAGATTAAGGCTACCCTTTTGGGGGGGAAGTCATCCTCCATTCTCTCCCCGAAGATCCCTCCCTCCCCTTTGCAGCATTGATTTGTTGCATAATTCTCCCCCCCCCCTTTGCATACCCTACTTCATTGCATAACCCCTCCCCCTGTGTTGCATAACCCTTTGCAACATCTTGCCACATTGCATTGCACCATTCTTGTATGCTCCCATTTTGAGGCCATACTACTGGGCTATACTTTAAGCATTAACGTTCTTTTCTCATATCTCTCTCTCTCTCTCTCTCTCTCTCTCTCTCTCTCTCTGAATAGGGTTCGGTATATATATATATATACAGGGTGGGCCGTAAGTTTCCATACATAGGAAAAATAAACATTTTTTCATGGACAACCATTTTTATTTATATAATATGCTCTACATGGTTGCCATTGTTTTGAAAACACATTTCAATACGTGTTCCCCACTGTTGATGAACACGCATTAGCACAGTTGACGTTATGCTTGTAATGGCGTTGGTGATACGTTCCTTTAGATGATTTATGTCTCGTATCTTTTCCTGATACACCATGGCCTTCAAGTGCCCCCAAAGATAGAAATCAAGGGGGGTGAGATCTGGGGATCTGGGAGGCCACTCCACAGGACCACGCCGACCAATCCAAGCATCCGGAAACTGCTGATCCAAATACCGACGCACGTGAAGACCATAATGAGGTGGAGCTCCATCTTGCTGGAAGTAAACTGGGAAGTTACCTTCCTCGTTTAGCATGGATGGGAAAATCTCTTCTTGCAACATGTTAAGATACCTTTCGGCATTAAGATTTCCACTGACAAAAATTGGTCCAATAATTCTGTCACCCCATATCCCGGCCCACACCATCACTTTACCGGCACCTTGCATCTTCGTCGGACTCAGCCAGTTAGGGTTAGCATTACTCCAATAACGTATGTTTTGCCGATTAACCTCTCCATTGACGTAAAAATTTGCTTCATCAGTAAACAAGATCTTACATCAAACGCATATTCTTAGGGTATCTGAAACATAAAAACAAACGTTTAATTTTTCCTATGTATGGAAACTTACGGCCCACCCTGTATATATATATATATATATATATATATATATATATATATATATGTATGTATAGAATGGAGAACAATTTTAGAGAATAAAACAACTGAAGAAATGCTAACAACCTTGGAGGAAAAAACGCTGAGAATTTTAGAAAAATATGCTCCGAAATCACAGCCAAAAGGAAAGAGGAGCTGGCTAGAAAGGCAAAAGAGAAGACTATTCCGCAAAAGAAAGAGTGGAGGCGAAGTTAGGTAACTGCGGAGATAATGACAGGAAAGCAATAAAAGAAAAACTGGAGGGTATCGATAGGGAAATACAAGCTCTGATTAAGGACCATACAGAGAGGGAAGAGGAAAAGGCGGTAGAAGCAATAAAAGAAAATCCAAAATACTTCTATAGCTATGCAAAAAGGAAAACAAAAACGCGCGCCGCTATTGGGCCCTTAAGGACGGGAAATAATGAACTAACCGACGATCCAAAAGAAATATCTGATACATTGAGAGCTCAATATGAATCAGTTTTCAGTAACCGAAAAAGTAACAAAGCGATACCTGACATAAATGCATTCTTTGAAGAGGAATTGCAAGGAGAGTATATAACAGACTTTGATTTTACACCAGAAGATGTAGCGAGAGCTATAGGACAAATAAAACTACATTCAGCTGCAGGTCCGGACAATTGGAACGCATTATTGATTAAAAACTAAAAATGAAATAGCTACACCTTTATACTGGATATGGAGAAGATCCCTAGACACTGGGGAAATACCGAGCATCTTGAACAGAGCAAACATTGTCCCTATATATAAAGGAGGGGACAGATCTCAAGCAAAGAACTATAGACCAGTGTCATTGACGTCCCACCTCACCAAAGTATTTGAAAGAATAGTTAGAGAGAAAATTTATGATTTCCTGGAGACACGGGAAAGATTCAACGAAAATCAGCATGGATTCCGATCAGGTAGATCATGCCTATCACAACTAATAGAGGACTACAACAATATCCTAGATGCATTGGAAGGCAATGACAACTACTATGTTATATACACAGATTTTGCTAAAGCTTTCGATAAATGTGACCATGGTATAATAGCACGTAAAATTAAAGACATGGGAATAACAGGCAAAGTGGGAAAATGGATCTACAACTTCCTTAGTGATCGTCTGCAGGTCGTCAAAATTCAAGGTATATCGTCATCAGAATCGGAAGTACGCAGCTCAGTACCACAAGGGACAGTACTGGCCCCACTCCTGTTCATTATCATGCTAACAGACATAGACAGCGGAGTAAACAGCAATAGTATAGTAACACCCTTTGCAGACGATACAAAGATCAACAGAAAAATCAGCGATGTATATGACGTGGAGGCCTTGCAGAGGGACACGAATAAAATATACAAATGGTCAGAAGACAGCAACATGTCATTGAACGCCGAGAAATTTCAGCTCCTGAGATACGGTAGAAAAGAAGAACTTAAACAGACTGCATATTATGCTCCAGATAGACAGGAAATTCAGAGAAGCATGAAAGCGATTGATCGCGGGATAATAATGACAGATGATGCGAAATTCGAAACACAAAATCAGATAGCGATAAATAAAGCAAAAAGAGTCGCCGGACAGGTTCTAAGAACGTTCAAGAGAAGGGACAGGACAGTAATGATTCCCCTGCTAAAAACACTGATTATACCAAAACTTGAATACTGCTCAGTTTTGACGTCCCCATATAAAAAAGAAGAAACTAATAAACTAGAAGAAACGCAAAGGCATTTCACAGCCAAGATTGATGGCTGCAAAGAACTCAACTACTGGGAAAGACTACGTAAACTAAATCTGTACTCACTGGAGAAGAAGAGAGAGAGAGAGGTACATCATAATCTACATATGGAAAATGATCGAAAAACTGGTACCAAACCTAAAACTAAACCCAATTACCATTCAAACAACACTGGAAAATAGGAAAGGCAGAATGTGTAGTGTTCCCAAATTAAAGGCCCGACAAGGGACCTCCTCAACCCTGAAGGAAAATAGCTTGGTTGTCAGGGGGCCAAGACTTTTCAACCAGCTTCCTAAAGACCTCAGAAACGTATCGGGGGTCAAAGTTGAAGTCTTCAAGGAAAGACTGGATGCCTGGCTCAGGACAGTACCAGATGAGCTGGGCGTGCCTGGCTATGTACGGTGGAGAGCGCAAGAAAGCAACTCGCTCCTCCACCAGGCCAGACCTAGAGGCGGGGCCACCAGCTTGACCTCCGTGTGAAGAGAGACCAACGCACGAAACAACATAAGGTTCATAAGGTAAGGTATATAACAATAAATAGAAACTCGACAGAGATATCTGAAGATCCCCTGAGCCTTCAAGACGTCTTTTGAATAGGGTTAGGACTTTTCTCATCTCTCTCTCTCTCTCTACATATGGGGTAAGCACACTTACATATATACAGTTATTGTCATGCAGTCACGGGAATAAAGCATGCACAGATGCTAAACGTGCTAGCGTGAGCGTAGTACAGTAATTTATAACATTAATATACGAGCTTATACCTAATTAGGGTCATGTTAAACGCTTAAATAGAAAACTTTTAATAACAAATAAATATTCTCATTATAAAGCAGAGGGGGCATAAAGTCTTGATGTACTCGCGTCAGTTATTGCTATTCATTTTTATCGTTTCTGTCAGAAAAATATTAATTTCTATGTCTCAGGACACAAGACCTTCATAAAAACGACCTCCCGATCTGGTGCCACCTTGTCGCCTTCGAAGATTTTCGTAATTTTAATTTGAAGCAAATTCTAAAAACATTTCCTCGTACGAAATAAACACACACACACACACACACACACACATATATATATATATATATATATATATATATATATACAGGCCCGGATTTAGCTATAGGCGAACTAGGCGATCGCCTAGGGCCTCGCGCCAAAGGGGGCCTCGCTCAAGCCGTTTTGCGCGTTCTGTTCAATTGATATTAATGATTTAGAACTCTATGAAGAACTTAAAGTACTTTGCAGATTTATACCTGAGAAATCAGATCTCGGAAATGCCCTTGTTTATATAGTGCAAAAACAACTAAGTGAGATTTATCCTAATGTTTATGTTGCACTTCGAATAGTATTAACCATCCCAGTTACTGTTGCTCCGGCTGAAAGAAGTTTCTCGCGTCTCAAACTTATTAAAACATATTTGCGTTCCACCATGTCTCAAGCGAGATTGCAATCATTAGCTATGTTATCAATAGAAAACGATATAACAAATTCATTAGATTATTCTCAATTAATTGAAGAGTTTACCTCGAAGAAAAGTAGAAAAGCATTGCTGTAATATTCAAGGAGCATCTGAACCAAATATTAAAGCATTAATATTTAGCCTGATAAGTCGATCGCTCACTATTATAAAAAATGAAATGTCAACATCTCTTATACATCACATATGAAAAACGTTTGTATACTATGGAAAGTCATTACCTATAATATTATATAAATCTTAGAAATCATTGTCTTATATTTTCGATACAAATCTTGATTCATATTATAATTTATACTTATTTGTATGGTTTATTTATATTTCTTATACAATTTCCATGCGTGATTATTTTGGTTTGGTTTAATTTTTAAGTGCTGGCATAGTTCTGTCTATGCGGGATTCTAATATTGCAGGTATAGTACCGATAATTAAGTCCATATTTTCATATACAGTATATAGACCTAGGGCCTCGCAATTTCTAGATCTGCCTAAAGCCTCGCAACTTCTAGATCCGGCCCTGTATATATATATATATATATATATATATATATATATATATTGATCATGACGGAGCCTTTATTTTACCAATTATATAAATAATATTACTTAATGGCTAAATTATAATAACGAACAATTAATTTTTCCTTCACTATTGTTCTTTTTATACGCATCATAATTTTTCGTCTTCCAGAATTATGTTTTGTGGCATATATATATATATATATATATATATATATATATATATATATATAGAGAGAGAGAGAGAGAGAGAGAGAGAGAGAGAGTACCCCGTGTAAATTAGCTAAACTACCAAAGGTTATGGAGACGGGCGCTGAAGTTTCATTTCCCTTACACTATTCTTATTAAAGACATTTTAAATTACGTAGGACTTTCGCCCTCAATCAGACCAGTGCAATCAGTGGAGATATAATTATTTATGGTCAAAGTTGATTTGTGAGACTAAAATTCAGTGCTCTTCAACCTGGGCGGTACCGCCCACTAGTGGCTCAAGGATCTCATTAATTTAAAGGTAATTGCAATTAATTTTATTGTTTTATGCAGGGTATATAACTTTTAGTTTGAGTTTTTGCATTTTTAATTTTGGTGGGCGATACGGAGATTCAAAAGTTACAAAAGTGGGCGGTAAGCATAAAAAGGTTGAAGAGCACTGGACTAAATTGTTGTGATGCATCTGTTCAAATTGCTTAAATTGAGTTTGCACAATTTAGATGTAACTGTCCTTAGTAAAGTCTAATTTTGTAAACTATTTTATTACAAAATAGGCGTAGGTTCTTGCCATTTAAACTCAATAGGTTAGAACACCTTCACATTGATCGTAAGTAGCATAGCCGCAAAAGAGGAGAGTGCAAGAATGTTGCAGGTCATTATGTAATGTTGCAAAGGGGGTGGGGTTGTTGCAAGGGGGTGGGGGTTGCAAAAAAAGGGGAAAAAAAGAAAAAAAAAAAAAAAGAAAAAAGAAAAAAGAGTACTGGCCTTTGTTGCCAACCTAGGTTGCAAGGGGCATGCAACTTGGGGGCCTCCCCCAAGCTATTCCCCCCAAAGGGCCAGAGAGAAAGGAGAGAAAGGAGGAGAGGTGTTCACCTGGCAGGAGCCAAGTGCACATTAAGACTTCAGCCGAGTAGGCTTTGTTTTATAGGCTCCTAATCAGCCAGAATCAGCCAGTTGGCTGAACCAGCCAGTTGACTGAGCCAAGGAGAGAGAGAGACACCTGAAGGAGAGAGAGAGACACCTGAAGAAGAGAGAGACGCCTGAAGGAGAGAGAGAGACCTGAAGGAGAGAGAGACACCTGTAGGAGAGAGAGAGACCTGAAGGAGAGAGAGACGCCTGAAGGAGAGAGAGACGCCTGTAGGAGAGAGAGAGAGAGAGACACCTGAAGGAGAGAGAGAGGAGTTCTCCCCCAAGTTATTTTCGTTTTCCTAACCTAAGAGGCCACTAAGGGGTTTTACCAAAGGGCCTGAAAGAGAAGGACCAGAGGTCCTTGCTCGGCTGGGAGCCGAGCTGGAATGAGTCTTTCACCAACTTCGCGGTCTTTTATAAGCCTCTATTCTGGCTGAATTGCCAGATAGCGCAATGTGTTTCAGTTGCTGAGTTGTCAGATCGCACCATGTATGCAGATGCAGAGTTGCCACATCAAGCCATGTAATCGGGTGCTGATGTGCCAGATCGCACCATCAGATAGCGCCATGTATTCCAGAAATATTAATCATCCATTGTGTAACACAATATGACGATAGTTATTCAATTAAATTCTGTTTAAATACACCTTTATTAATTGCATGCCTTTCCAGTTTTTTTTGCAATGATCGGATTGCTAGATATATTATATATATATATATATATATATATATACATTCTTTTCTTATGTTAGGTAAATATATATATATATATATATATTATTTATTTTATAACATTTATTAATTTAGTTTAGAAGCAAATTTAACATTAACTTCATTGAACTTAAACTTTTCGAAACAAATAACATAGTTTACTTCGAAAACTTCATAATAGAAAATAATTAATTTTATGGTTAACTAGTTTATTCGTTTACTATAATTATATATATAGTCTTTTAAGCAGCTTATGATATATATATATATATATATATATATATATATATATATATATATATCTGAACTCTTTCAGCTAAAGAAGCCTTATGTATAGAATTGGTTGTGTATAGCTGATATTAAACTCTTTTAACATGTTCTGAAAGCACGGCTTATAATTTCCTTCCCATATCCAATAGCACTTCAAGACATTATTTTATAGAAATAAGGTAACACATGTATTACAAGAAAATAAATCCTAAAATAATTATATAAGACCGAAGTAATGGTCTGGCGTGAATCCAATTAAACTCTGTTTATAAACATTCGAATATCAGTAAAAACGAACGGAATTGAAAATTTATGAAACAATTCGACGATCGTCATTCCCCAAACCAGTATATGTATATATATATATATATATATATATATATATATATAGAGAGAGAGAGAGAGAGAGAGAGGAGAGAGAGAGAGAGAGATAGGATCTGTAGTTAATCTTACGCGAGGTAAGAAAATCAGGAAAAAATGCCAAATGTGTATTATTTTAAAATGAAACTAAACGCATATTAAATTAAAACAAATGAATTTTGGCTTTTAAGAGATTTATTTATTATAAGAATTTAACTACTCGATGTAAGAAATTAATTATTAAACGCACGCGAAACTGTAATTAATAATTAATGTATTTTTTCTAACGAAGACTGAGTTACCAGATACCACTTTTTACCATTATTATGGTGAGTTGTCTCCAACTAAAAGATTTCGTTGTGAACAGCAGCTCATAACGAGAGACCTTCCCCCCAATCCCTGATAAGTCTCCCTTCACTTCAAATGAACAGTTTAACATTAGAAAATTCTGAAACCTGACTCAGTGCCAAAATGAAACACCAAATAATTGTCCCCTAGCGCAATTGGAAAGGTTTTCACCCCACCTTAGACCCACAGTTTAACATTAGAAAATTCTGAAACCTGACTCAGTGCCAAAATGAAACACCAAATAATTGGCCCCTAGCGCAATTGGAAAGGTTTTCACCCCACCTTAGACCCACAGTTTAACATTAGAAAATTCTGAAACCTGACTCAGTGCCAAAAAAGAAACACCAAATAATTGGCCCCTAGCGCAATTGGAAAGGTTTTCACCCCACCTTAGACCCACAGTTTAACGTTGAAACCGAATGTTCTTTTAAAATATAATTAGGATATATTTCTTTATAACCTCTCGATTACATTAGTGACTAATGATGCGGGAAATTCTGAGTAAATATTTTCTCGAAAACTATGGGTGATAGAAAAATTCTGAAACCATATTTGCAATCAGTATCAAAAGTTCTATACGAATAACCAAATAAGTTTCAAAGGAGAATACGAGCATTAAATCTATTGGTGAAAATATATATATGTTACTCGTCCGGTCCCGTTATAGCGGATTGGTACACGTCATAGCTCCACCCAGCTACATCGGCAGCCAATCACGACGAACATCTGGTCTTTTGGGGCGAAGCTTGGCGATTGTGCATATAAAAGGGGATATTTTTCAGTTGGGAGTAACAGTAGCTATTTTCGCGTCAGTGAATAATCATTCCCTCCACCATGGACCTGTACGTCTCCCCAGACTTGTATGAAGAGAGTGATACTGCAGCATTAACGACAATTAGCCTTTTTAATGCGGTTGACCGTGACGAATTATTTACAACGCAAACCGTAGAAGACATGTGCAGTGACGCTCCTTACAATCCGACGCAAGGGACTACCATAGAAATGTAAGTGTCTATAATTAGAATTTATATATGGATGGGGTGTAGTATCTCGTCAAATAGATACTCGCCAAAAATGTCAGTCAATGTTATTTTGTTACCCCATTATGCTAAAATCGAAATTTTTATGGCGTTCAATGTTATTCCTCGAACCAAAGATATCTTCACATAATGGGGATCTGTCTGTATACTCTGTATATGTTTTAAAAGCATTATTCCTTTAAGGTCCGATGAGGATTTGACACGTGTTATACAATCTTTTGAAGAATCTCGGAATACGGGGGATATACTGAACAGTCAACAATGTCACACATCCTCCACCATGGACCTGTACGTCTCCCCGGAATTGTATGAAGAACGTGATACTGCAGCATTAACCGCAATTAGTCTTTTCAATGCGATTGATCGTGGCGAATTATTTTCAACGCAAACAGTTGAAGATATTTGCAGTGACGCTCCTTACAACCCGACGCAGGGGGCTACCATAGAAATGTAAGTGTCTATAATTAGAATTTTATATATATATGGAGATTTGTAGTATCTCGTCAAATAGATATTCGCCAAAAATGTCAATCAATGTTATTTGGTTATCCCCATTATGCTAAAATCGAAATTTTATGGCATTCATTCCTCGAACCAAAGATATCTTCACATAATGGGGATCTGTCTGTATACTCTGTATATGTTTTAAAAGCATTATTCCTTTAAGGTCCGATGAGGATTTGACACGTGTTATACAATCTTTTGAAGAATCTCGGAATAGGGAGGATATACTGATCAGTCAACAATGTCACACCGAAATAATGTAAGTGTTTTTCGATCTTTTTGGGATAAGAAGACAATATATTTTCATAAATTTATTAAATGAAAGAAATCAGTACAATAAACAGCTACAGAATATATCGTTACAAATATACGAACAAAAACATTATAATATACAACGAGTACGTACAATTGGAAAACGGTTTTTTATCTGTCTGCATACCATTTCATCGTTTCGGCGAGTGTGACACGGGTCAAATAAATTTAAAAAATTTATAAATTCTTTATCATTTGACATATGCATGAGAAATGAGACGCAGTACATTCCGCAAACATTAGTAAAATATCCTTGCATGCGAAATGGGGTTCACACAACTTCGGGAATATGTAACTGAGCGAGAAATTTTACAATAATAGGATCACTCCAGGGTTGCGTACCGAGTGAATCAAAATAGTACAGGCGCTGTCTATTTTTAAAATAGACAGCGATCCAGTAAATCCCTTCATTACCGATGATGTCTGTGTTCACAATAAGACTACCGCATTCTCGCGTACTTGGCAAACTCAATGTTTCATTCTTCGCAAACACGCCGATAAATTTGGGTATTTACGCTAGCAGATAAGTCAGGTGTAATGTCAAACGGGTAAAGGTTAAATTGATCAATGAATTCTTCCTGCGTTACCCCATTACCAAGCTCATCACAATCACCTGCAATATGGGTCAGATTACTATAGGCTCTGGCACAAAGCGGTAACACAGCGTCTGATGAATAGTCCGTACCCATTGTTCCACCCAAAGCAGTGCCATTAACGTATAGAGTTATATTTTTAAGTCCGAAATTCTCGAATTTAAAGGCACTCTTTTTATATTTTTCATTCACCGAAGCGTGGTCCTGCATGCCGATTAATATCCTTTTAGGAAGATTTCCCAGGGCAATGTTTTCTATCTGCTTCGATGCCAACCCTGCAGGAACCGTATATAGTTTGATCTGCACTCTGTTAATAGGATATTTCACTGTAGCGTTTAGTAAATTTTTCTCAATTTCTAGTTGTTTTGGTGAACTTAATTTCACTCGCCGTACGCGGAGGTATGTGTCCATAATGTGAACCACAACGGACTTTGCACCCTCTTCTTGATTCGCATCCAGATTTAAGCAGATCTCAGGACTCGTGCGGGTGAGCTTTATTTTCATATCCACCCCGTTCACAAGCAACTTCTCCTGGAAAGTGAAATCTGTGTGCAACCGTCCAAAACACTCGTATATTTTCTTTTTAGAATTTTTAAATTTGTCCTTTATACTATTTTCATCTTTAGTTTGATAATATCCCTCCGCACTTAAAAAGGTAGCCTTCGCTTCTTTGGAAAAGTTGAGGACATTTTCCAAATAGGCTCGTAGATGATAGTACCCCGTGCCTGCCGATATGTTGGTCTGATTTAAATATACGTCACACTGGTTGAATATGGCGTGCAGAAAGTTTGTTTCAGGGTATACAGCATATTTGTCATCGCAGACCGTTCCATCAGAATGGGCTATACGTAGCTTAGCGTACATGTGCACACAGCTTGGATCAAAAAAGTAAGGACCTGAGCTGGGTATCACGAATTCTATAGGTGCACTCGGGGAACTAATTGTGTTTAAAGGGTTAATTGTAATAAAGTCACTGTGCTCAATAGAAACTTGGGTTGGCGGGAGCTCAAAAAGGGACAGCTCCGATTTACAGCATTGTGAACTACATGGGTGGATGAAGCGTGCCATGGCGAAATAGTGACTCCTCTCTCGACAAGTGGTAAACAAACTATGATTCATGAGATCAATATCCTTAGCTTATATCAGTCAAAAAAGTGGTCAACCATAGGTTTCATTCGCTTACAGCATTTCTTTTTTGATAGCCTTTTACGTTTAATACCACGTGACCCCTTCTTCTTCCGGGGAGTCCTCTTCTTCTTCCCGCCACCACGCATTTTTCTCTTTGCATCTTTGATGATTTCGTCCGTGTACGCTTTAAATGTTTTTTTAGAGCTTCTTTAGGTTTAGCCCCGGCCAATATGTCTTCTGCAGTGTTAAGGCCTGATTGTAGCGCTTTCCTTCCAAGGTATCTGGCACCCCTCTTCAGCAAAGGAACAGCCGTACGTAGTATGGATGAAAAAATGGATCCAAGTCCACTACCGCGCTGGTATCGCATCCCTCGATAGACGGTGAAAGGCTTTCTATCCATTATAACTCAGTGCGTCGAAAGTGTAGCTTCACTGTTAAGCTCCCGTTACCGAATGGGAAGTTTTCGCCCTCAATCGTTCTTATATATATTGTGATATTGGTTATTAAATTAGTTGCGACATTCACATAATGGGGTCTGTCATATGTAATACTCAAACTCCTTCCTCTATGGTTGGGGATGTGAGCAATGCGCAGCAGGCGTGCCTGGGTATCCCCAACAAACTGGTGCTCCACTATATTACTGTAAATATAGCACATGTCTGGGGACCTTTCAGCCAATTTCTCCATCTTCAATTGATACATTAATCTGGACAAGTTATACTGTGTCTCGTGAAATGTGTCTCTTTGGAAGGCTGCGCTATATCGGCCGTTGGTTAGAATTTTGAACTTTCTATGTTCTTTAAGACGTCTGTTAGTCTTTGATTTTAGGATTAGTGTATGTGCAGGGTTGTTTACGATTTCATATACTAAATCATTCGTAAGGTTTGAGTTTCTTAAACTTACGTTTAAGCCTCTCACAACATCCTCGGCCGAACCATATTGACCCGGCCCTAGTCTTACTTCTGTACTGTAATACCGTGCAATCTTAGTCCGAGCGATGCGCATAGTTTCATCCATAGCTACCCCAGCTTTTTCACACTCGTCAATGTCTCTAAGAATCGTAAAAACGGTTTCTTTATGTTCAATATTTAAAAAGACGGTGTCCAGCTGAATTTCGCATATCCCCACCTCATACGAATCACGACCCAATTCAATGTGCCCATGGAGTTCTGTTACAAAGTTGGCTAGTGTGTTGTTAGGGTGTACAGACAGGGACGAGGAGGACGGGAGTGTGACGTAGAAATGGTTAGGAGCCATGTTGCATACTATTTAAGCTTCATTATTGCATCAGCTTTTATATAGGTGTTGAAGCTTTCTGGGTACCCTAGCCATTTCACCAGGTACATTTTTCTCCTTCCTGAACCTTTGCTTCCTAAAATTTTCTCAATTTTAAACACATTTTTTTCTAAATTAAACGCAACTTTCTGCAATTCCTCGCGGTAAAAGCCTCCTGAGATTTCTTCCCCATTCAAATCTTCAATGTAATACATCATTATCTCACCTTTAGGTCTCACAGCCCTAACTTTAAAAATCTCGCGTGTCCATCCTTGCTCAAAACCCTTTGCGAATTTATTCCCCGAACGCGACAGCCTTACATAATCATTGATTTTGAAGCGCGCAGAGTGTGGTGGTGGTGGTGATCCATCTCTTCTCGGGAGCGTACCTCTTTCTAAAACTTCGTTAGGTGTTGCCCCAATCGTGCGATGGTGTGAGCGGTTGTAGGATGATGCCAATGATTCCAGAATGTCTAGAAATCTGTGTGTGTTTTTATGTGTAAAATAACGGTGCATGCGTTCCTTTATGGTGCGCTGAACTCTTTCAGCTAAAGAAGCCTTATGTATAGAATTGGTTGTGTAATAGCTGATATTAAACTCTGTCAACATGTTCTGAAAAGCACGGCCTATAAATTCCTTCCCCATATCCGTACAAAAATAGCCAGGAACCCTGTTTTCTTTTAACATTAGCGTTTTGGTGGCTTTAGCAACTGTTTCAGGTGATTTATTTTTCAGAGGAACTAGCCACAGATATCTAGAGAATACGTCTATTATGAATAGAATGTAGCGGTAACCATCGTTATACACAGAATATCTTTGCATGTCTGTTAAATCTGCTTGCCAAATAGAATCAATCGAGGAAGCCGTTGTCTTGGCTGTTTTAAACCTTTTTCTCACAGGCTTATGAAGCGTATAAGCGTCCTGCTCCCTCAAAAATCTTTCAACATCTTTTTTTCCTACTCCGTAAACACTTCTGTACAGTCTATCTACGCCGCCGTAAGAGGATGGGGTAGAAATGTCATAATAGCGTTTAGTTAATACGTTAGCCATTTGCGTATTTTAGAGGCACGTGGGTAGGGTTGGTTTAACCTCTTCTTGCTCCTCTTCAAAGGTGTTACCGCCGGGGGTGACGGCGCCTTCAATTGTGTCACAGGCGTTGCATGTTCCAAGTCTTTTAACCTGTTCAGATTTCCTATCAACGTTTTAGGGACATTTATTTGTTGTAGTCTTGCTTTAATATGCTTCCATCCTGATGGTGATGGCCTATCCCACTTTCTCACCAGATCATGGACAATGTCTACGATATTCGATCCCTGTACCTTTGATCCTTCCACAATGATCTCCCCTGTATCGGTCCATTGTATGGCGGGATCCTCATTCAATAGATTATAAAGACTTAAGCCTTTACTCCTCAATGTAAGTGGGAGGGTATTTTTTAATACATGTTCGATATGTTGTGTGGCTAATCTTTTTGGTTGGTCAGCTGTGTCGTCGGGCACAGATCCTATGTCGCCATCGTCCCCGTGCTGTGCCTAATAACCACAGGAATCTCTGTAGGGCTCTTATAATTTTCGTACTCGTGAAGAAATTTCTGCAGAGCTTCTTGGTATAAGATTCTTTTCTCATCAGGTGTTTTTTCACTGTTTAATAGGGCTAACAATTCGCTTTCCATTCTTTTAAGTCTGCTTTTACGGGGATCTAGATACGTGTCTGGATTCCTTTGCAGTGAGGCGTACACCTCGTGGGGAATCACTACCACTTTCTTCATTATATTAATCTAGTCAGTAAAGGACCCAAAACTGAAAATAAGATGGGGAGAAATGACCCTCCTGTTTGTACAATAATTCGTTTTTTCTTCGCTACAGTTTGGCTTTTACGAGCGAGTGCACGTATTATGTTCTTGTAGCGGCGTAGGCGAGCCTTCTGATGGGTTTTCATTGATACATTGCAATTTATAACGTTAAGACAGATTTCACAGATGCATTTTAAAAAGTCGGCATCGATATTTTTAATAAACATCTGCTGCATTGCCCGGGGCAGTCGATGATAGATTTTTATTAATTCACGGTATTTCTTTAGTCTCTTTGTCATTCTGGAATATACACCGTTTCAGGCTCGTTTGGAAATATATTCGTTCGCAGAAGCACTCTAAACGTGTTTCGCGGATGAAGGTCGCAAAGCAAATATCCGTAACGCGTGCTTGTAGCTTCTTTATAAACTTCCAAAAACTCCTTACGCTGATTCGGGAACATTTGATTGGCTAATACCCCAATTTGTGATACATCTCTACGTTGCGCGAATAAGACTAGATATTGCGTATTTAACGACACATCGCGCATGTATCTATTTTTGAAAAATAGATTCTGATTGATGAAGAACACGCTTATGTTAAGATGGTGGGAGAATACTGTAAATGTCTCGGCAAACGTTTTATCCATCTCCAACATGAGATCGTCAATTACAATGATTGTATGTTCATTTCCCTTTAACGAATTAACGTCATATACGCCTTTGTGGAACAAAATATCATCTTGGTACTCGTTGAACACTGATTGATACGTCGAATAGCACCATATAACTTTATGCACAAATTTCGAGAACATCTCCCCTTTTCTTTAATGATTTTAAGCATAAACACAGTTTTACCACATCCTGTAGGTCCAGATATAATACATGTGGATGGGCTCGTGAATCTGAATTTTTCTACAGAGTCCATTTCTAACACGTCACACTCCTAAGTGGGTCATTTACAAAATATTACAAATTTTGAGTGCTGTTCCTTATATTTCTTCTCCCACAGAACCGTGAATGACGATGAGGTAGAGCAGCCCATCATTACGGATGACCTCGACGACAGTGTAGTTGTGATCTCCTCCCCTGAACCCTCACCAGCGATACCGGTAACACGTCCAAAGCGGAGGTATGAGACCCCCGTCAGGTATAAAGCGACCGAAATACGCCTGTTGCAGCGGTAATAGATCCCCAACCCTCAACCTCTTACGCAACAACCCCCAGCAGCACCTAATATATCCCCTTATTCATCCGCCGCCCCCCGTTCTGTTAAGTCTACAATAATAGAGCCCCAACCATCAACCTCCTACGCAACACCCCCCATCAGCAGCACCTTCCGCTAATATACCCCCTAATTCATCCGCCGCCCCCCGTTCTGTTGAGGAAGATAACGCTCGAATTGGTGCGCTCCGCAGCCCCCACCCCAGCCTTGACTAGAAATCGGTATAGAGTCAGGGTCGACCCTAGAGTCATGTATAGCATGGTATTGAGCGCGGACTACGCCGGGTTGTAGAGCGTATTATAGAGTTTGCTCTTCAGAATCGCGACGAGCGTGAAGTCAGGACGAGTCTGTCCTTTGGATTCGGGTCAGATGACGGTGATGTAGACGATTATTGGGTGATAGTGCCATTTAGACGTTTGGCGGCTGAAGATGTAGAATATATATTAGGACGTATAATGCAAGCCGCCCAAAGTAGTATAGCCTTCAATATGGACAACTTCACGGTAAATATTGACCATGTATACCGTGTTGCGGGTCATAGTGCCATACCGTATACTCTTAACCTCAATTCTCAAGCTATTTATAGACGGCATATAAACGTCGATCGTGGTTGCGGCTTTATAGCAGTACTCTTAGCACGTATGTTTACTGTACAAAATACACGAACTCAAAAAATTTGGTTGCCTACAGTCGTGGAGCGTGCCCGTAAACTAGCTGTAGACTGTGAACTTGAATTTGACTGTAATATGGGTCCTGAAGAGCTGAGAAGGGTAGAACAGGAAATGAATGTCCGCATAGTTGTGTTTGGGTTGGATGATCGTCGTAGGACTGTGTATGTTTTTAAAAGCTGTGTGAGAGATCGTACAAGGCCCCTACTTATTTTAGGATTGTCAGGGACAACGTATCTCCCCATCCGTAATATAAGGTGGCTTTACGCGAGTTATGACAAAAGTCGAAAATATGGGAGACATCATGATTTGTGTAAGGGGTGCCTCGAGTTTGCGGATGATATAGTGAGACATTGTAAAGAATGTCACATGGTATGTGAGCAGTGTAAAAGCACCAAATGTGAAAGCCGTGTAGTTGAAGCTGAGAAGAGAGACTGTGATGTGTGTAGACGCACATTTTTCAATAATAGCTGTTTTGATTTCCATAAATCAATTGGCACGTGCAGGAAAATGAGAATCTGTGAATGTGGTATGTTTCACACAATGGATAATTGGGGAAAATTTAAGCACAAGTGTGACGTAATTCACTGTCCTACATGCCAGGAGGAATATAAGGCGGATGGAGTAAAGCATGTATGTTATATGAAAGATGCTAAGCCTAAAAATAACCCTTGTATAACTGTATACTACGATATAGAAACATATACGAACGCTGAAACCAAAGAGGTAATTCCACATTTACTTGTGAGCCAGACTATCTGTGATGAGTGTATGGATATCGAATGTGACGAGTGCCCCAAATGTGGTAAACGGACAAACGTTTTTAAAACGAATGTCAGCGATAGTCCTGTGAAACTATTTGTGTCCTATATTGTCAAGTTAGCCGACAAGTTCAAAAAAATGACTGTGTATATTCTCGCCCATAACGGGGCAAAGTTTGACACGCAGTTCCTTTATAAGGAGTTGCTTGAACACGAATCCTCTGAGATATTTACAGGTGATCCATTGAAAAGAGGCAACAAATTAATACAGATGCAGATAAGAGGCAATGTACAATTTAAAGATACTTTATTATTCACACCTTGTAAATTAGCAAAGCTACCCAAGGTGATGGGAGTAGCAGCTGAAGTTTCCAAAGGATACTTCCCTTACACTTTCCTCACCAGCGAGACTTTAAATACGTAGGCCCACCACCCCCCAAAATTATTTTGACTGTAATGGAACGTGAAGACTTTGATCGATACTACGACAGTTTTAATGAAAGTACCCTTATAATATAGCTGATGAATGTGAGCGTTATTGCGTGAATGATGTGCGCGTGCTTAGAGTATATTTCCAGGCCTTTAGAAGGATGTACATAGCCCGTTCCAAATGCGATCCACTGCAAGTCGCAACCACCATCGCATCATTATGTTTTACGGTGTTCAAGAATAACTTCATGCCGAAAGACCCTTAGCCATTATTCACCGAAACAATCCCCGCAGTTACGGGCACAAGGCTATTTACTGGCTCATACACCTACAGCAACAGACAGGTGTATACATAAAGCACGCCCGCAACACGGGTGAAGTACCCATTAAGATTAATGGACGTGTTTTTTGGGTTGATGGGTTAAGTGAAAACCGTGTCACTGGTGTGAAGACTGTGTACTCCTTTAACGGTTGCTGGTGGCATGGATGCCCCCGTCCTGAGTGCGGATCACCGGAGATATCCACGGTAGGTCTCCTGCCGACTGTCTTGCATCGACCCGCACCCGCGATCAACTTATAGGATCACAGTTCACTCACAAAGTCTTGTGGGAGCATGAATATGATGCACGGATGGAGACAGACGAGGTGTACCGTGAGGAAATAAAAACGATCAAGCGTTCAATGGTGCTGGATCCTCTCAAATGTGGTGATAGCTTGTTTGGAGGACGTACAAATCCTTTCAGACTATACTTCCCACCTACGGAGGGCGTGAAGCTCCATTACTACGATTTCTGTTCTTTATACCCATACGTGATGAAGAGCAATCCGTACCCCGTGGGCGCTCCTGAGAAACTGGTGGGACCTAGCCTACCCTCCATCAATGAATTTTCAAAAAATTTGAATGATCGTTACTTGGGCTCTCTTTCGTAGACGTACTCCCCCCACGCAATTTATGGATGCCGATCTTACCTGTCGTTATCGACGACAAGCTCATGTTTCCCTGTGCGTGAAGTGCGCGGAAGAGGATAACGGTGAATGTAACCATATACCCCACAGCGTAAGATCAGAGGCGTATATACAAGTCCTGAGTTGGCCCTAGCCGTGCGCCATGGTTATAGAATACTGAAGATACATGAGGTGTGGAGGTTTCAGAAGCTACCCAACCTTTTCACACCATATATAAACCCTTTTTGAAGGATAAGGTTGAGGCATCAGGGTATCCGCGAGGAGTTGATACCGAAGATGAAAAACTGCCTATATTCAACGTTACCACGACCGCGAAGGTATACAACTTGATCGTGTCCAAATTGTAAAGAATCCTGGCAAGCGCTTTAGTGCTAAAGTTTGTGTCTAAACAGTCTATGGGGAAAATTTGCGCAGAATACCGGCAGAGGGAGCATTCATTTGGCACAAAGTTATAGCGATGTCTGGGATTATGCCAATGCCCCCGATAGAGGTCATGGAGATCGTAAATGTAGGTAATACTTACGTAATAAAGTACAACAACACTGAATTTGCCACAGATACCTCAAGGGTTACAAACATACCTGTGGCCAGCTTCACAACAGCCTACGCCCGTATAAAACTTTGGGGTCTATTGCATTCTCTTGGGCGGAGAGTATTGTATGCCGATACAGATAGTTTGATATTCACAGAGAGGGAGGGTGAATACATGCCCACTATTGGGGAGTTCCTCGGCGAGCTCACTGATGAGATCAAGGATGAGTATGGGGACAACGCATACGCCGACTCTTTTGCCTCAACAGGACGTAAGGCTTATGGGGTACGGGTCAGGGTGGGGGAGGAAATGAAATATATCGTGAAGGCAAAGGGTATTACGCTCAACCATGCGAATCGGGAGGTTGTTAACTTTGAGTCGTTGAAGGATCTAGTATGTTTGGATGAACAATCTCCCCCACTAATTGTAGGCACCCACAATTTTCGGGCGCAGAAGCTGGGGGGCGTGAAGGAACTTAGGGGTACGATGGTGTGCCGTAACACCTATAGGAAACGTTACCAGTTACCTGGTACGTATGATACCGTACCCTTTGGATACCAATGATGCTTCTAACTCACACGTCTTGTATATAATCGTATCTATTTGTAAATATATATATATATATATAACTTGAATATCTCGTTTATTAAATCGTATTTGTAAATATATATAACTTGAATATCTCGTTTATTAAATAAATCATGTTTCAAATAGCGTTTCACTTTCTCCTTTGTGTGTGTGTGTGTGTGTGTGTGTTTGTGTGTGTGTGTTTGTGTAGGTGAAAGTTCTAAGCTCCGCCCACTGTAAGACCGTGAGTCATGCTACTATCTGGGAATTCCTGCGTGGTCAGTCGACCGCAGTAAGCCCGAGAGATCAGACGTGTATTCAGATCAGACGTGTATTCAAATGGCTACCTTTAATATTGCTTGTACAACGGTTACGAAATGGTATTCAGTAAAGTGCCAGGATGTGGTGGATACCGAAAAACTTCCTATTCATCCCTCCTATGCCTCTTTTAAAAACACATTGGATTGTGCGAAGTTCCAAGATGTACAAATACTCTACGGATGTTCTGGTGAGACCGTTGAAGGCTTTCGTTGCACAGACGATGTGCTGAAGTATACTACAGAGCTAAACTTTATAAAGTCTCACATACACCGTGAAGTAAAAGAAACAACGCGTGCAGAAGAGAAGCAGCAGGTATGGATAATGAGTCTTGCTGATGGGTGGTGTGACAAGCGGTATTACGTCATGCTACACCATGTCGATTACTCATACCCTGACTGAAAATGTGAATCTCGTGATCATGGACAATCTTAAGTATTTTTATCACTATATTAACGTATATCATGATGAGGTTCGTAGTGAGGTTGTGGCTAGTGCCCTGCCTGAATTTTTAACAGAGTTTAGAGACGAGTATCGTTTGATGGGCAGAAACGAAAAATATGAACATATGTTCCTCTCAAATAGTGCGCCAGAGTGTGGAGATGTTTAGTAAAACATAAAATGTTCCTAGTTCTTATCCAAACTGTCTGGTGCGTAGGCTGGTAGTGATATTCTTGTACCGAAATATGTACAACAATTCGACTCGCGGAACAAGCCCATTCACGTATCATCGAGTCAGCCGCCCGTCGAACCATTCCTGCCTACCTGCGTGCCTCACACGGCTCATAGTTATCTCAGAGCTTGAGCCGAGTGGACGTGCGCTCTCTCGAATACGATGGAACTTCCTTTGAGCAGCATTCTCAACGCCTCGTACGATGTGTCCGTGACGAAATCGTTGCGCGTGTTCAGGCGTAATTCCGGTACCATTAGCTATGTACTGGAAACGGAATGTAGACCGACAAACAAACGGGTTTATTTAAGTATCGAGGAGATGAATAGAATCTTCGTGATAGTTGAGAAGTGGAGTGAAGATCGTTATAAAATACCTGCTAACGTAGGTACAAGAAGAGAGCAGATTAGTGACGCACCCTCATACGACCGTTGTATGTACGTTGTGTATAAATAACGATCGGCCGTGCATTGATATACGGCTGATGTGGAAGAATGCTTCTGATAATAACGCTCTTATTCCTACGCGAAACCGTTTCATCCTCGACAGAATGTTTGAAATCATCGGATTCCGTAAGCTGAAACCTATATTAGACGCGCGTGTCACGGACATGCTTTATTTTGATACAGTACTTGAATACGCCTACACCGCTCTGCTCGATGGGTTTACCGAGTGTAGGACTGGTGAGAATGGTCTAGAGCTGGACGTTTATTTAAAAAGTTTAGACTCTTTGAAATACCATGAACTTTGGTACAAAGCAATTGATCGGTACAAGGCTGAGCTCACCTACACCGTTCACCCTGAAGAACTATTTCTTTATATAACGCGAAGTTGTCGTAACGATTTAGAAGATTATTTCAATTGCCGCTATGTTGAGTGAAGAGTTCACGATTGAAAAGCTCGAGTCGGTAGAAATAAACCCTCGATTGGAAAAGCGTTCTTATAAACTTGTGTTTTAATGTAGCTAACGATGAACTCTTTGTGCGTGCTTTTGATTGTATCTCTAGACGTGTTTAAAGATGACTTACCAACCGTTGTAAAGTGGGAACAAAAATAGTACTGAACGATATGAAAGCCCTTCATATCGAGTACAGGTTTCCCTATACTTTAAGCGGTGAAATATTATTAAGCCGCATATACTGCGTAATGCAGAGCAATAATGATGTAATTGTAAACTCGATTAAGACCGAGTTTAGTATTTTGAAAAAAAAGTGAATTGTATTTATATTTTGCTTGACATTTCTCCTGTACTGATTATACGCATATTTCTATTGATTTGTGTTTATATATATATATTTTGCGTGATATTTCTCCTGTTCTGTTATGTACATATTTCTATTGAAGTATATATTTATTTGAAATGTATATTTTATTTTATATATATCCATAATTGTGTGTATATATTTCCTGTACTGTTATATGCATATTCCTCAAATGTATATTTATTTTCTATATATTTATAATAAACAGAATGATGCAATGTTGTTTTACTTAATTGTTATGCCTTCTACTACCGGTATTCTTTTAAGAAATATAATAATGCATACAACGGTATTGCGGTATCTGGCAATATTTAAGCCTTCTAAGCCAACTGGCTGATTAGGAGTCTATAATAGTGTATACAATGGTATCTGGCAACTCTGTCTTCGATTAAATGAATACATGGCGCTATCTGGCAACTCAAGCCATTTACAGCCAACTGGCTGATTAGGCGTATATAATAATAATAATGTATACAATAATACTGCTAAAAAGAGGTATCTGACAACTCAAGCCATTTACAGCCAACTGGCTGATTAGGAGTCTATAATAATGTATACAATGGTATCGCGGTATCTGGCAACTCAAGCCATTTACGCCAACTGGCTGATTAGGAGCCTATAAAACAACGCCTACTCGGCTGAAGTCTTAATGTGCACTTGGCTCCTGCCAGGTGAACACCTCTCCTCCTTTCTCTCCTCCTTTCTCTCCTCCTTCTTTCTCTTCGGGGATAACGCCGCCTCCAAGTTTTCCTTGTTGCACCTGCAGCATCCCCCCTTTGGGGGATTTTTTGTCTTTTTTTTTCTTTTTTTCTTTTTTTATAAATTTTTTGCAACCCCCTCCCCCTTTGCAACAACTCCCCCTTTTGCAACAACCCACCCCCCATTTGCAACAACCCCCATCCCTTTTGCAACATTACATAATAACTTGCAACATTCTTGCACTCTCCCCTTTTGCGGCTATACTACTACCGTAAAAGATGTAATGAGTTATGTTTCCATGGATGACTTATTTTTTGTTGGTGCTGTTAATAATAATAATAATAATGATAACATTAATAATAATAATACATATTAATAATAATAATAATAATAATAATAATATTTGAATGTGCAGTTTCTGTACAAAATCTTAAATATGGGCGTAAGATCATAAAGGGTGAAAAGACTTGTTTTCATAATCACAAAAACTTTTTTCCAAGTTAAATGTGTTTACTAAAGATCTGAGTTAAATCTATAAAATGTTTACTCATAGTCGAGGCTAGCTTCATGATACTTTGTATATGCTATTGAACAGAACACGGCTGATAGCTAGGCTTATTTGAAAATAGTAAAGCATACTATTCAACCGTCTCTCTCTCATATATATTATATATATATATATATATATATATATATATATATATATATATATATATATATATATATATATATATATATATACATATACACACACACCACACAGTATATCGTGGAAATTAAAGTACCTCCGAACAGCGAACAAAACACCAATCAAGCGCATTATTTTATGTAAACCTGAAGCGATTGGTCGGATACTGTCTGTCATGTATTGGTATTTTTTAATAAAGAAATTAATGATGTCAAAAAGAATTTAATGTTTTGTTTATAAGAATTTAATAATGTTTTGTTTAATAAGGAAGATAATAATGTTTAGTAAGAAATTTAATGATGGTTTGTATGTGAATATGTAAGAATTTAATAATGTTTTGTATGACATTAAGAATATAAAATACTAGCTGGCAACACCCGAAATGTGCCGAGACTGGAGGATGAAATCCCCGAAATCAGTCTTCAGGCGGGCGTCTTCGTTAGGTGTTTGTTATTAATATGTTAGAGCGATTCTGAAATATTTAATCGAGTCTCTCTCCGCGATATAAGGTTAACGATGGGTCCGCACTCGTGTTCCCCCGTTTGTTCAATTGTTTCGGAGTAAATAAAAAGTCAGTATATAGTAATAATAGTGTGTAATTTATCCCCGGTTTCTTTGCTTTGTTCGAAATTTTAATGGCGCCCACCGACTCAAGCGGTCTACCCGCGTTTATAAAGTACAACGAAGCGAGTGTAAGGGGCCGTTCATAAATTACGTAACACTATTTTTTTCTAAAACTTGACACCACAGATCCCCCAGGAATGTTCTGTAAAGCTAGACCAGACACCCCACTATAAAGATGTTATGTAACACTTCCCACACCCGACACGTTACGGAACGTTACAGAGGGGTGGGGGTATCAGGTTTTAGCAAAAACCGCCTAAAGAGAACAAAAGAGCAATGATAAAAGGAAAGTAACAAAGTAAATAACAAAAAAAATAAACGTTGAATTGTTCACTGCATTTTGGTTCCAGCGGTGTCCCTATTAAATTAAAATAAGGGCATTCCCACGTCCTCCCCACGAACTTATTTCGGCCAAATTATCATAGATTGCTACCCGTTTTATAGTATTTATAAAACTAGTAGATATTGTCTTTCGGTAAATTTAACAGTAAAATGAATTGTGTACCTCAGTTGCAAGCAGTAAACACCCTTTGGTTGTGCCCCATTCCGATTCTCATCCCTTAAAAATTCGTTTTATCTCTAATTCAAGATGGCGCGCACCATTTTCAAAATCTTAACAGAGTCAAAGACTCTGTTCCAACCGTTTCGACTCAGTTTTTTTTTTTAGTTAAATTCTTGAGTCACTTTTTTTCCCATTAACGGCCTTTGTCAGACGCCGAGTCATCTCGTTTTCTTCAGTCGTGGAGAGAGACTCATTTTTTCCTTCAACTTTTATTACTCTTTATACAGCCTACCTATCTTGTATTTAAAAATTTTTGTATTTATGTTTTCGGCATTAATAATAATTGTGATAATAATAATTAATAAATAAATTTAAGCATGTTTGTTATGTGAAAGGCACCAAACCTAAAAATAAACCTCGTATAACTGTATACTACGACATAGAGACGTACACGGACCTAGAAGCCAAAGAGGTTATTCCTCACTTACTCACAAGTCAGACTATCTGTGACCAGTGCATGAACGCCGGGTGTGATGAATGTCGCAAATGTGGTGAAACGAACAAACATTTTTAAGACGACTGCAGGCGACACCTCCGTGAAGCTCTTTGTGCCCTATATTGCCAAGCTAGCGGACCAATTCAAAGAAATGACTGTGTATATTCTTTTCATAACGCTGCAAAATTTGATACACAATTCCTTTATAAGGAATTGCTTGAACACGAATCCTCAGAGATATTTACAGGTGATCCCTTGAAAAGAGGAAACAAGCTTATACAGATGGAGATAAGAGGAAATGTTCAGTTTAAAGGCACTCTGTTATTCACACCTTGTAAATTAGCTAAGCTACCCAAGGTGCTGGACGTAGACGCTGAAGTTTCAAGAGTATTTCCCTTACATTTTCCTCACTCACGACACTTTAAATTATGTAGGGCTACCACCCAAACATTATTTTAACTACTGTATAACAGCATGAGTGCAGGCGAACGTGAAGACTTTGAGTGCTACTACAACAGGTTTAATGAAAATAATCCTTACAACATAGCGGATGAATGTGAGCGTTATTGTGTGAATGACGTACGCGTGCTTAGAGTATGCTTCCAAGCCTTTAAAAGGATGTACATAACCCGTTTCAAGTTTCAACTGTGATCCGCTACAATCCGCAACTACGATCGCGTCATTGTGTTTTACTGTATTCAAGAATGCCTAAAGACGTGCTAGCCGTCTTTCCCCGAAACGTTTCCCGCAGTTATGGGTGAAAGGCTATTTAGTGGCTCACACACATACAACAGCAGACAGGTGTATACATAAAACATGCGCGCAACATGGGGCAAGTGGCAGTCAAGATCAATGGGCGCGTTTTTTGGGTAGATGGTCTAAGCGAGGACCCCGGCACTGGTGAGAAGACTGCGTACTCCTTTAACGGATGCTGGTGGCATGGATGCGTAGGTCCTGAGTGTGGTATCAGAGAAGACAGCCATGGCAGATCTCCGGCCGATAGTGGGAACACGAATATGATGCCTGGATGGAGGCCGATGAGCAGTATTGCGAAGAAATAAGGGCTATCAAACGTGCAATGGTGCTGGACCCCCTCAAATGCGGCGATAGTTTGTTTGGAGGAAGCACAAACCCCTTCAAACTATTCTTTCCAACTACGGACGGGATGAAGATTCATTACTACGATTTCTGCTCATTATACCCTTACGTGATGAAGAACAATCCGTACCCCGTAGGCGCACCTGAAAAACTCGTGGGTCCCGCCCTGCCTACCATCGAAGAATTTTCAGCTAATTTGAACGAAAACTATTTTGGTCTTTCTTTCGTAGATGTGCTCCCTCCTCGCGACTTATGGATGCCAGTCTTGCCTGCTGTTATAGAATACAGATCATAAACTCATGTTCCCTCTGTGTGCAAAGTGCGCAGACGAGAACAGTGGGGACTGTAATCATACAACCAACCAGAGGAATGTCAGAGGCGTTTATACAAGTTCTGAGCTGACCTTAGCTATTCGTCACGGGTACAGAATATTGAAGATATATGAAGTATGGAGGTTTCAAAAGCTCCTCAACCTTTTTACGCGGTATATAAATACTTTTTTGAAGGATAAGGTAGAAGCATCAGGATACCCTCGAGGAGTTGAGACCGAAAATGAAAAATCGGCGTATATTCAACGCCCTCGTGATCGTGAAAGGATACAGCTTGAACGGGGCCAAATTGTGCAGAACCCTGGCAAGCGCTTTAGTGGAAAGTTGTGTCTAAATAGTCTTTGGAGGAAATTTTCCCAGAATACAGACAAGGGGAACATTCATCTAGATCAAAGTTATAATGAAGTGTGGGATTACGCCAATGCCATCGATAAAGAAGTCATGGAGATCGTGAATGTGGGGAATACGTACAGTTGCCCGTATATATAATATTCCTCGCCTCACAGGCGACTCCGTACATGTGGCAACGCCGCAGCGATAGTCAAGATACCCCAACTGGGGGAAGGTAGGGTGGAGGGAGGACAATCGAGTCCAACAACATAATTGAGGCGATGCGTGGAAGAAGGGCGACCTAGCCATTTTTGGCGAAAATGAATTATTGCTGATTTTCAGTAGCTTAATATATTAAGCTACTGAAAACAGCAATAATTCATTTTCGCCAAAAATGGCTAGGTCGCCCTTCATCTACCTAATTGTCGATAAATACCTCTCCAACTTAAAATGCATTTTTCTCAAAGATTTGATTTTGGCTAGGTCGCCCTTCTTCCACGCAACGCCTCATATAACACTGACATACAGGTAAGGCGCCGTTCAAAAATTCCGTAACGCTATTTTTGCTAAAACCTGACACCCTCCCCCTGTAAGGTTCGGTAATGTGTGGGGTGGGGGAAATGTTACATAACATCTTAGGGGGGTGCCTAGTCTATTTGAGGTGTCAAGTTTTAGCAAAAATAGCGTTACGTAATTTTTTGAACGGCCTCTAATTATAATGTGATGTCGGAGTTCAACGCTGTTCACGATCATATTAATCGTTTATCTTTATGAACACAATGTTTACTAGTCTTATACAGTAATAAGGTTTCATTATGATTACTGCAAGTCTATATGAACAGATACCTCAATACAACTTTTTATATACTAGTGAATTTGAATAAAAAATAGACATTACACAACCATCCTCCTCACTCCCTCATTCCTCTTCCCCACCCGCCAGTCTCGCGTATATTAAATCATTATGTAACAATACTAATAAAGCTGTTTATTGAGTCCATGTGCAGCTTTAAACCTTTACTAACTTACGAATCTACACGATTATATATATATATATATATATATATATATATATATAATATATATATATATATATATATATATAATATATATACAGGGTGTTTGAAAACTTTCTGTACAAATTGTAATGGGGGATAGGCAACACCAAGACAAACCCTTTTCGTCCATAAGTGTATGTCCGCTGACGTCACCATTCGGCGCGAGAGGGCGCCGCTGCAATTGGCTAAAAGGTGAAGTGGGCTAGACTCGCGCTTGCCGCGGGCATGCTTAAATCGGACGTAGTACGCGTAACATGTTTATTTAAAGAAGGCATGTTTATTTAAAGAAGGTGCTGAAAGTTGCGACCGGTAGCATCAATGCATGCCAGACAGCGTCGAAGCATTGACCGACGTACACGTCGAAAGATTCCCAGCATTTCGGGAACAGTTCCAGCGGCGACAGCGATTCTTGCTACGAGGTCTTCTTCTGAGTAAATTGGAGTCTCGTACACGAGGTTCTTCATGTATCCCCACAGGAAGAAATCGAGGCATGTTAAATCGGGCGATCTCGGTGGTCAGGCTACGGGCCCACCCCGGCCTATCCATCGGTCCCCAAAAGTGGCGTTCAGATAATCCCGCACATAGTTGCTGGAGTGTGCTGGGGCCCCGTCGTGTTGAAACCACATTCGTCTACGAATAGCCACGGGAACATCTTCCAGCAGTTCCGGCAACGTTTCTTCAAGAAATATCCGATAAACCCGCCCGTCGAGTCGGGCAGGCAGCAGGTACGGCCCAATCAACTTGCCATGGACGATACCCGCCCAAACATTGACGGCGAACCGTTCTTGATGAGCATGCACCCGTGTAGCATGTGGATTTGTGTGCGCCCACACGTGAGAATTGTGCATGTTAAACACACCCTCACGTGTGAAACAGGCCTCATCTGAGAACAGCACATAAACCTGAAAATTAGGCTGCACCGCTGTCTGCTGCAGAAACCAGCGTGCGAATTCCACACGAAGAGGGTAATCCCGAGGTTGTAATGCCTGGACTCTCTGACGATGAAACGGATGTAACTGCTGCTCGTGCAACACTCTCCAGACCAGGTCGTGGTTCACACCGAGGATACGTGCAACACCTCGCGTGCTTGCGCTTGGATTGTCCTCAAATCGCCGTAGGATTTCTTCTTCCATGTCAGGAGTGCGCACGTTTCTCTCCCGACCAGTGTCATGCATGTTTGCATGGAATGTTCCAGTTTCTCGCAGTCGCCGATGCAAATGCGCAAACGTTTGGTGGTTTGGCACACGTCTGTTTGGGAAGCGCTGTCGGTACAACCTCACAGCAGCTCTTCCGTTTCCATTGGCAGCCCCATACACCATATGCATGTCAGCCATCTCAGCAGTCGTGAAGCGCTCCATGTTACGCGTACTACGTCCGATTTAAGAATGCCCGCGGCAAGCGCGAGTCTAGCCCACTTCACCTTTTAGCCAATTACAGCGGCGCCCTCTCGCGCCGAATGGTGACGTCAGCGGACATACACTTATAGACGAAAAGGGTTTGTTTTGGTGTTGCCTATCCCCCATTACAATTTGTACAGAAAGTTTTCAAACACCCTGTATATATATATTGACATTGAGCAAAAAAAAAGATTGAGACAGTGAGAGAGAGAGAGAGCAAGTAGAGGGGCAGAGAGAGTTAGTGGGAAATGGCTTATCGATTGTTACACAAAGAACTTGTTAAAAGTTTCGATCTGAATAACAGTTACTGATTATAAAAATCACATACCGTATATTGGGGCGTATAAGTCGGTATTTTAAGCTTAAAATTATGCCCCTAAAGTAGGGAGTCGACTTATAGGCCCAGTCTAAAAATTAACCTTCCACTTTCCATTTTAGTTTGTATTTAAAGACAGGTCTACCTGTCATAGGTCCTCAGTCCTGCATTAGCTCGCTTTTGGTCAACATCGGAATTGGATCCATATGACGAAGGATTTGCAAATGTATCTCAGGATGTATATAATGAACTTATGATTTCAGATGATGATTATGATGATGATTATGAAGGATTTGATAACTAATTTTTACAAGGTTTTTACAAAGTTTTACTTCTTTAGGTTGGCAAGTTGGTGGTCGACTTAAACACCCAGAATAGACTAAAATCTAAATCAGACATTAAAAGTTAGGGGATCGACTAATCTGGACCGTAGACTTATACGCCCCAATATATGGTAAGAATAATCCGCGGTTATACTTGCATAAACATATTTGTATATACTTATAAATTCATACAATATTATACTAATGTTTGTGAAATGACGTTGATGGGCCAAACCGTGGTGGTGACATGGTTACTTGCTGTCTACGTCCAAGAGAGACTACATATGGGCGTGTCAGTAGAAACCGTAAGGTGACGGTTACATGAAGCAGGATATCACCACCGGTTTGTGGCTGATAACTCTTATATTAATAGTGTTTTCCAGATTGTATCTGTATTATCAATGTGGAGAGATAATGATTTAATCACGATGGACAGATAAACCCATTAATGTTTTCCAGATTTCCTGTTGCATTATCAATGTGGAGATATTATTTGATCTTACCAAGGAATATATATATATATATATATATATATATATATATATATATATACAATAAAACACCAATTCTTTATTACAACAAATATGCAATGGTTGAGAATGTTTTACTAAATAGTTTATCATATAAAATGTTCACAATTTGCCATAGATTAACATAAATGGCATAGTTATACCCGGTTCATAGTTAGTATTTGGTCCATCCCCCATTATTGTCTATTACATCTTGCAATCTGTGTGGCATAGATGCAACATGGTTATGTATGATGTGTGGGTTCCTTCGGAACATCTCCCATTCAACCATAGTGTGATCCAGCAGCTGGCCGCTGGTCCGCTCCTGCCCAGGCTCCCACGAGTTCACCACATTCCCCCACGCGTTCTTAATGGGGTTGAAGTCATACCCTTTACCAGACCAGTCCAGTAGTTCTAGACTTCGCTGCTCCTCAAACCACCTTCTAATAATCCTGGCAGTGTGGATGGGAGGGTTGTCCTGGACATGGATTTTAAATATTAAAAGTAAAATTATATTTCATCCATACGCTTCATCAGTAACCCACTATTCAGGATAGGTTTTAACCCCTATGTATTAGGGCAGTGATGGCCAACCACTGACCCGCGGGTGAAGTACTGACCTACGAGGCAATTTTTAGTGACCCACGAGCTCTTATTTAAATAAAATATGACTTTAATTTTTAATATTTTCTGCCTTACATTTTAGAATTATTTTATTCTCCCACCGAAATAAACAGCTGATACACACTGAAACGTTTTTAAACGTATAGTATACGCTTAAAAACGTGTGTGTATGTATGGCAACTTACAATTCATCCAATTCCCCCATACTATTCAATTTGAAGATCTTCAGTTATCAGCTTTTCATTGGCTTGACATTGGTAATTTAGAAATGGAATTAGTTGACTTCCAAGAAAGTGCAGTATGGAAGACTAAATTTATTGATCTTAATCTGAAGTTACAAGAAAAGGAATTGGAGTCGTCAATTTTGGGTGTAACCAGAGAACAACAATCAATAGAAAGAGTAGACTCTTTTTCTTGCAGAATGGAACTCTTTATCAAATTCTTTTGCATCAATGAAAAAGCTAGCATTAGCTCTGCTAACAATGTTTGGTTCATCTTATTCATATGAACAGTTGTTTTCCTTCATGTATTTCGTCAAATCCACTAGGAATCGCCTTGGCACAGATATGAGTGCTGCATGTGTGAGACTAAAAACACTAAATATAAACCTCGGATCAAAACATTAGCAGCTAAAATCCAACAAGTTTCTCACTAAAAATAGTAAGTAAATAAATTATTGTGACCCAATTTCGTTTTTATTTAAATCAAAAGTAACAAAAATGACCCCGCCAGCAAAAGAGGTTCGCCACCACTGTATTAGGGGTTTCTCTCAGCTAAATGTAATTGTGCGACGTTATACAACTAATACAGTCTGCAGTTATCCAGAATAAAATCCTAAATTGTTGTCATAGTACTGAAAGAGTTAAAGAACAATTTTATGACCATTATTCGTCCCATGTAAATGTGGAAACCGGACATACAAATGCGTGTAATACATAAATCTTACTCTAGTAATAGTATAATATTCTATAACACACAAATACAACATACCTGCATAAAGGTAATCTGCTTAGGATTGGGCAAGGCATACGCGCCTACAGAAGGCAGTATCACCTCCTCCATGATCTCTATATATTGATCTGCCGTAAACCTCCCATGGATCTGTCAGCTATCCTAGTCCTTGCAGGTGCATCCATCCCCACACATTAAGTAGTCATTCACTCAGTAACTGACAGTTTTTGTTTGCAAGTTAAAAATCATTCGCCGGTTATTATAATAAGAAGCAGAGCCTTCGGCTTCCTGCCATACGGGCGGGGCTTGTGCTTCACAAACTCGCCTACGGCGAGGGCACCTTCGCAGAGTACCGAGATGAAGACAAAAATACTATTTTACAATTTAAATATAGCTTCACAAATTTTTAACCCACTGACTCAGAATGCGAAGCTCAAAAGGTTAGGGTTACGCCTTTGGGGGGAGGTCATTCTCCTCCCTCCCTAAACCCCCTCACCCTCTTTATGCAACTTGGGGGCTAATCCCCCCCACCCCCTTGTTGCATACCCCCTCCCCCATTACCCCATAACCATATAGAAACATTTCCAGGTTGGGGACAAGCTGGGACCTCACTCTAGCGGCCATTTTAAGCAAATTCAAAATGGTTGCCTCGATTCCATAGCCAAAACTATAAAATGCCATATCTCAGGAATTACTAGGCCGATTTTGATGATCTTGGGCTCGTTTCTTATACTGTTGAGAATGCCTGATCAATCTAACTACAGTATGTTTCGGAATGTTTCGAGGTCAAGGTCACATGATAAGTCATGGCCAAGGTCATTTTTTACCCTAAAACACCTACAGTATATCGCTCTTTCTCTGAAACGGCTAGGCCAAATTTGATGATCTTGGGCTCGTTTCTATCAGATTTTAGCTCTGCGGTTGCGGTTGTCAGGAAGTCACAACCGCGCGGTTGCAGTTGCGGTTGTTTGGTTTAAAGTTGAATTATCACTGTAACTTGTGTGAACTTATGGAGAATAAGAGTGATACCGGCAAATCAAAGATTAACGCGTTTTAGCCACACTGTCTAACTGCAAATTCAATCATTATTCGATAGTCCAGTGTGTTTCCAGGGTGCGGGTCGAGGACCCAACGCATTATGAACCCCACCAACCACTTTCCCCAACCTCCGCCCATCTGAAAGTGGTTATATTTACAGTTATACAAAACTAATCAAGAACAGTGGGCAAGATCATCGTTACTACAAGTCATGTTATGACATAGGGAGGGTGTCAAAACTAATCATACAATGAAAACACTACGTAAGATCATTGTTAAAACAAGCACCTTGGCAGTGTCATAAGGAGGTGCAGTGTAAGTGCGCTTTGTTGCATTTGCAGTTGCCAGTGCATGATTTCTTACATCCACAGTGTCGGAGGATCACGCAAGCCTTACTGACATCTGCAAGTGTCGCCCAGAACGGCACCAACTCCTTCTGAGCTGAGATCATTCATCCCCAGTCAGTAGGATCAGGGACCTCTTGATGAAGCCGCAACCCCTGACCCCAAATGAAAGCTGCCTGAAGAATGGCTCGTCTCACATGTTGAAATAGAGCTGCCTGGGCAGGTGGGATATTGTCGAGGGTTCTGCTCCCTCGTGAGAACATCTCCCTCCGGGCTTGGTTCACGGTAGCAGCGCCAAAAGACTTACTGTAAAGTAGGACAATGAAACGTTCGATGACCTGCGTAGGTACAGATTCCATGGTGAAGAGTCGGGATCACGCAATATTGCGATCAGGCTATCCGTGAGTTCCGGAAAGAGCTTCCACACTTCCCAAGCTGTCTTCTTGCCAAGGCAACTCCTACAAAGTGCGATGTAGTGTCCCAGCCTGTCAGTGCATGGAATAAGGGAAGCGCAAGTCCCAACTCTGGGCCGAGCTGCGACGCTAGCACGTGAATGGGAAACATTGGAAGTGTTTTCCAGTCCCAAAAGCCACCAATAGTTCAGACAATGACAGTTCAAGGAACGATGAGATTGCGACAACCACGACATCAGTGTCCACTGTGCGGAGGTATGCTTTGTCATGGCCGTGCTAAGCTGCAAGTTTGAGGTGGAGGATCATCCTCGTGTCAGCTTCTTGATGATTACACGGTTCCAGACCTCCATGTCACAGGGTGGTTGTGTGAGGACCTTTTCCTCTTGTGTTGTGATGAGTTGCACACCCAGGTCTTCTCTTCCTCAGCTAACCGCTTACTCATGAGTGTGAATAGTTTTGTTTTGTTCTCTGCATTTTTGAGGATGGCACTCCACTCTTTTCGGTTGATGGGAGTCTTGGAGTCAATTTTTTTCCTTGGACCATCTCCTCGATTCTCATGAACTTGGTCTCTCAGGCTTCTCTCAGGGTTGATATCCCATATCCAGTCCATACGATCCACACAACCAGAGACATGAGATCTTGCAAATGGCACTAGTTGCTTCTCCATATATTCACCGATCGTGTTCACGGTTTGGGCGGGTTGAATAAAATGGACTACAGCAGGACCATCGAAGATTTTCACTGTTGAATCTCCATCTGGTTTTTCATTGACCTTGAAGCATTTCAGGAGATCGGACTTCGTACCAGTTCGCAAAAGACCAGCACCAGCTAATGATGGGTTTTTTTTTGGTTTTCATACATGAAAAACTCATCAATATCTGCATCTGGTCGTGATTGCACAGATAGGAACAACTATGTGACCAAGGCTGAGTTGTGTTTGAGAGCTTGACCTTTTGCATCTTTCTGTTTGTCAGGTACTTTTTTGAACGTGTTCAATCCTTTACGCTGGATAGTTTCAGTGATGGCCTTTAAGGCATCAATAAAGCGTGTCTTGATGAAATCATTGTACATGGCAGATCTGATCTCATGAGCATCTCTTAACGAGTTGGTCACACATGCATCCATGACCAATTAAGTGTCAAGGGTAGTAAGGTAAGAACTTGTGTCACTGAATGGGTTGCCATGCTCTTTTAGGACTCGCACCAGAGACTTCACGTCACTGTGAAAACGAATCTGGAGGATCTGTGCCTCTTCGTGATGAGAGGAGGAGCTCGACGTGTGGTGCCATGACATGAAGTCCTCATAAGTGGAGATGATGCCTGCGCGCTGAGGAGAAGCTAGCATCCATGTAAGGAGGGCAATCGGCTCGTCGTAAAGGCCAGATACACCTCCATCTCCCTTGATGTGATCGTTTGAGTGTTCATGTGATTGGTCTTTCGCCATCATGGAATACTGGTTCTCTGACCTCTGTACAACGAAGTTGCCCTTCATAAGCTCGTGATACACTGTTGGATGTTTGTCCTTCAACTGCATGAGGTCTCTCACATGCATTGGCAGCCGCCACCGTGCGTAGTTTGCACGGTCGAGAGCGAAACACCATAGGATTATCTCACCAAGTACTTGGACATAGAGTTCAAAATCTCCCTCTCTCTGAGACCTGATGAACCTGCAGTACAATAGTCAGAGATCCTTTGTCTGTGTCCAGTATTGGACTGTTGGATATGCTGTTTGTCCTTGTGACACTGAGTACACCTCTTCCCTCAATATGTGAAGAGCAGCAAGGGACACTTGGTGTGCATATCGAGCTTTTTTCACGTTAGAGGCACTCAACGCCGAATGAGCACGACCAGGTGACAGAACGCCTGCTTCAGCCAACGCGTGATCCCACCCTGAACCATCAAGCCACTTGCCCAGGATCTCCTGCAGCACCATCCCAATGTGAAGCCCTCCCATCATCACAACGTACTTGTCTTCACCAAGTTACTGTGGGTACTTCCATTGGATTCGTTTTGCCAGACTATACAATGGTTGGTCCATGCCAATGACGGGGGTTTGCATGGATTTAAAAAGTCGATTCCATCTTTTACAACCTCCATTGAATGTTTGATCATGGATGGGGATTGCGCTTTCTATACAAAGAGTGGTAAAATCCTGATCTCTGCGCGAGGGCGCACATTGTCTTTCTGAAGGCTAGCGTTATAACCTGACCAGGTTATGACGTCTCCCACCTCAATTCTGTACTTGTCCAGTATGTGACACACATACGGAGGACCCTGGGATTCTGGACGCTCTTGGAACAACCGGGTCATTGCAAGGGGTCATGAAAATATCTATGTTGGGTAGTTCAGTTCGGGGTACTACAGCATAGGAAGCTGGTAGAGTAAGATTTTTCGGATCACTGGGAGTATCAGCATTAACTGAACAGACGTCACGCTTGACTCCCTCGTTAGAAGTGCTTAGATGATTTGTTAGGGCTATCATCGTACCATGGAACTCCGAACGGGACAGATTTGATCGTTTCTTTTGATCGATATTATCCACATCACTCGTAGTGAAGACATTTCTACGCAGTACGCACTATTCGTGGGAACAACCACACTATCCTGGCGGAATTGGTTGGATACACTAATTGCCAAATCCAACGAGACCTCCGATACTCTATCATAAGATATTGACAGCCCAAGAGATGAGAAGTGATTTATGAACTGCTTCGACCGACCCTGGTTTTGCAATTTCAACCAAACATAGAGGGGTGTGGGTGTTTCACGTTCTTTGGAATGACGCTTCTCATTACTGGTAGGCTTAACAATACGCTTTACAGTATTGTGGATGATAAGGTGAGACAACGTACACGCAACATTAGCCCAAGCACCCTCAATGGAGTTCTGTGACTTAATACTAGGGCCTAGCAATGTCATTTTCATGAATGCAAACAGTGGAGGAGGGATAGATTTGAGGAGGCAGTCGTCCGCCAACGAACCTGAGAAAGCCTCTAGCGGATTCTCAAAGATGTACCTCCTCAGTATATTTGCTGCTTTAACGAGGATCATCGCCTCGTCATCGCACAAGGTGGTTTCGCTAGAATGAGACAGCACAGATCCAACGGTATCGTTATGCGCAATCAACACGTCTCTTCCTGCAGGTTGAGCAACTAATCCTGGCAATTTTTCCATCAAGCGCACCTTCAGTCTTGTAGAATTGCGTGTGGATGTGCTGGTACACCCCAATTGTGTCAACCTTTCGTCATAGAGCTTGTAAAGTTCCCTCAATTTGTGAACTTGTCCTTTATACTCACTAACATAAGCAGCTAACTCAGCAAAAGCTATTGCCTCAAAAGATGTTGGTGGATTGCTGCTATTACCACAACTTTCAGCTTTGACTGATGCTGCTTGTCGATCAGCTGAACGGGCAAGGGTGTATAGTTTTGTGTTGCAGGTCTTATGGTAATATGCATCCATGGCATGCATATCAGATGCAGTAGCTAGTCTTGCTAACAGTTGGGAGTTGTTGGTTTTTGTAGCTGTTTCTGAATGTGATATCAATATCATCAGTTGATGCTTTGATAAGTTTTGCCTTCAATTCAGTATCACACAATATGCACTGGGGCTGCTCACGATTGAAAGATGAAACAAAACTACTGCCTGTCTTTTTTGGACTGGTATGTCAACTGGTATGTCAACTTATTCCGATTTTCTTGGCATAGACAGCAAAGTTTCCAATTAGTGATCCGAGATGGAATTATGCTATCAACTGAATCACTCATAACTTATTTTGACGTTCACTTGGCGCAGCCATGGTCAACATGTTCGACATCAGACGTCAGATGGAGCAACAGAGGACACCACCTGAAAGGGAGAAAGTCTGAATGTAAAATTTGAAAGATATTTTGAGTCATACATTATCATTTTATTACACCAGTCATTAATTTTTAATAATAATTTTTAATAAAAATTTTAATAATATTAATAATAATTATATGGATATTACCCTGATTTTGAACAATATAATTTTACCTTTATCAAATGTTGTTTGTATAATCAATATATGTGTCCTGTGTAGAATTTCATGGTCTATCTCGTGGTGAAATTGTATTTTTGCTAACTGTAACTATTATTTTGTAATTCGCTGTTATACAGACACGGGTAGAAAAACTTTCTGTTTCTATACAGTTACCTAATTGAGCCCAAGATTATGCGGAATGTGCCCTTCTCCATTATAAATGCACGCTCGCAACCTTGACTTCTCCCTTATGAACGGCAGTACCGCATCAAGAATTTTTTCTTGGTAATAAGCAGCAGTGATTTTGGCATTTTGATCAACAAAAACAATCTCTGACTTCCCTAACTTTGAAATAAAGATGGAAACCATGACTTTCTGAGAAAAATGCGGACGTTCCCTGCGAAGTCGATCTAGACTGATAGATTTTTGGTTCTGTCTTCCATAAACTGGGTCACTTTGTGTGTTTATTGTTGAAGCAACCGTAAAGGTCTTCTCGTCGCTGAACCATATTTTCGACACTTCTCTGTCTGGGAATCGATCTAACAGAGCACCACATTTTTCAACTCTTGCTTGCTTATTTGATGCAGAGAGCTTGTGAACTTCGACTCTTTTAAAACATTTAAGACCCAAATCATCTTTTACTATACGACAACACTAGAGCGAGAAATCCCAGTAGATTTTAAAATTTCTCTAACGGACTTGTGGGTGTTGGGTCGTTCTTCTTGACTGCATATCATGGATGAAACCGTGTCAATATTTTCCTCAGTACGTGATGTTTTTGGCCTTCCACTGCCTTCTTTTCGTTTGGTCGATCCTGTGATATCGATTTCTTTATGAGGTATTGAAGTCCAGGTATCGTCCATCGTTTATTTGGAAACTCTTTCTTCATTCGTTTTGCACCCCCTTACGCAGGTTCAATATCAGTGCTTCATCTTCCAAAGAGTATTTCTTTATTTTATAACTTGTTCACCAACTATAGCAGAATGATGGTCTGAAATGAATAAGGGAATAAATTAATTATTTTGTGTAAAAATTAGGAAAATTAATTATTTATGGAGAAACTTACTGTCATCTGAAAGTATCAGTTGCTGACTTTGACCGCCTTTCAATTGAGCACCATATTCTGATACCTCCCTCTAGTTGTGAGCCTGTACCTCTACTTCTGGGGCGTTGAATCTAGATTCAAAGCCAGCGTTTGAAAGAGTAAAAGTATGGGTACAACATACGGCCTCAGCAGTAAGATCAACATAGAGGGTGAGCCACAATATTTTTCAAAAGTTTGGTAATAGTTTTTTGGCCCACCCTGTATAACTGTTTTAAATATGTATATTAGCGTAATTTCATATTGCAGCATAAGTACAAATGACTGTGATTTTCACTTTGACGTTCATCGTAGCCGCACGGTTACATAACATTGGGGTTGAACAATAATTGCCCTAAATTTTAGTACTGAATACTATATTACGCATTATAATGCGCACTGCACTCTATTATTTTGTGTTTTGGTAATGAAATCACTTATCTGTACTCTAAAACCGTTCAAAATTGATAAAACACTGCAACAGAAATGTCACCATTCACTGACTGAAGCGTAATGGCGACTAACTTACTAAGCCTGAATAATGCTTGTAGAAGGGCCAGCACAAAGCCATCTATTATCATTTTTTTAGCTAAAATAATGAAACCGGATGACAATTTGCTCAAAATGGCCCCCAATATCATCAAAATCGGCCCAGTAGTTCCTGAGATATGGCATTTTATGGTTTTGGCTGTGGAATAGAGGCAGCCATTTTGAATTTGCTTAAAATGGCCGCGAGAGTGAGGTCTCAGTGTGTCCCCACCCTGGAAATGTTTCTATATGTCAAAAGGTAACTTCATGCCAAATTTCACACTTTCTGCCAAATCTGAATGATTTGGGTGTACTTTTGTATTAATTGACCCCACTCTTCTTTTTTCTTCGAGAACTGTCTTGAAGAAATGTGTGATTGTGTGAGAAATTCTTTTAGAAATTTGAAAAAGATTTCAGAGAAATACATTGAAATAGAAGCTGACCTTAAATTTATTATTATCCTTAAGTATTAAAAAAAACACCTGTATTTTTTTCCATTTCCTTTCAACCTTTTTTGCTTAATTAAAATATGAAAAAATATGAAAACGGTGTTACACAAACTTCCAACTATTTTTAACAGAAAAGGGGGGTAGGGGTTATGGAGGAGGGAGGTTGCGCAACAAGGGGGATGGGGTTATGCAACAAGGGGGTGGGGGTTAGTCCCCAAGTTGCATGTAGGGGGAGGGGGAGAATGACCTCGGGGTGCGGGTAATGGGGGTGGGGGGTGCGACAAGGGGGTAGGAGTTAGCCCCCCAAGTTGCATAAAGGGGAGTGGGTTTTGGGGGGAGAGGGAGAATGACCTCCCCCAAAGGGGTAACCCTAACCTTTTGAGCTTCGCATTCTGAGCCAGTGGGTTAAGAATTTGTGAAACTATATTTAAAATGTAAAATAATATTTTTGTCTTCATCTCGGTCCTCTGGGAAGGTGCCCTCGCCGTAGGCGAGTTTGCGAAGCACAAGCCCCGCCCGTAGTGCAGGGAGCCGAAGGCTCTGCTTGTTATTATTATAATAACCGGCGAATGATTTTTAACTCGCAAACAAAAACTGTCAGTGACTGAGTGAACGACTGCTTAACACGTACTTTAAGCTCACGAGACACTTAAATTTTAAATTCAGCTTTATAATTCTTGAGGCACCGCCTTCGGATGTGAACCTAAAAATTTTGATGGCTATGGTACTTCGCAAATTTATGAAATGACTGAATTTTCTTCAGTTCACAAAAATGGGTAAAATTTTACGGACTTGTGTTCTAACTATTAATCTATAGACATTTTTCTCAGTGGAAAGACACACTCTCTCTCTCTCTCTCTCTCTCTCTCTCTCTCTCTCTCTCTCTCTCTATATATATATATATATATATATATATATATATATATGATGCAAACCCACAAGGAATCATTTTTCTTTTTCCATGTGGGTTTGCATCATTAATTCATTTCACGTCTCTAATTGTGAAATTCATCCCATATATATATATATATATATATATATATATATAAAATACCAATTCATTTTATGCTTTGGTTTTTCAGTCAGAAAGTTTTTTGGGTGGCAAGTACCATTTCCAACTAAATTTTTCTTGAAGCTTTCTGCATAGTTCAACTTTATTGCAAGGTTACCTATGTTTATCTCTGAGAGCCATGACCCATGAGGATTGCTATCAGGAATGATGTTCACAAGCCGAGTTACATTATAACATTAAGTTATAACGAAGAAATTTCACCCGGTTCTTCGATTATATTTAAATATCATCATTTTCCTTTTCAGTCACTATCTACGAAATTTAAATTTTATTTCAAACTACAAAAAACGGCAGGAATTACAAGAGCCGATGAAACATTTTCGAACATAATTTAAGTTCGTTTTACTTCTGGAAAACTCTGCACATGCGGCATATTAATTGAATTTTGTAGTATAAAACCCATATAAAAGCGCCAGGCAATCACAGAAGGCTATCTTATCTCGCCCCCATGCACATACATATTCGTATGCACACAGTATGTCAGGGTTTCCCAACCGGACAATACATAATTACTGTAGTTCTACCAAATAATGGCTTCCTTTTTCTTGCTATGTTCAATCCTTAAGATTTTTCGTCTGGGTTAAGTTTACAGAACATTCCCAAATTTTTTTTACACAATAGTCAAGCAATAAAATGTAATGAAAATTATTTTAAGAAAATTGTAAGTGAGTTAGAGTTCAACATTTACAATTATCTCACGAATGACTTAAATTTAAAATGCAGCCTCACAGATTTTACTCACGTATACCATAATTTACATTTACCACATGTCCGTTTGGTCATCTGTCTGTCCGTCTGTCTGTCTCCTTTTCAGGTTCAAACGGTTGGACCAACTTTCATGAAACTTGGTGACAACACCCTCCGGGGATCTCTGGAGTGATTTTTAGCAACTTTTTTTAAGATCGGGTGTCTCAAAAATAATTTATCCCAATTTATCCCACCAAAATGATTATATGGTAAAACACGAAGCACTTAAATTTCAAGATTTTGGCCTATTGGTTTTCGGATGTGAAATTCAAAATTTTGATGTTTGCTTTCTTTCGTGAATTTGTTGATCTGCTGGCTTTGCTGGGTATTAGAAAAATATAAAATTTTATTGAAGCATGGAGTGGTGCCTTTCCCTATCGTTAAAGTCTACCAGCAAACCAAGTCCCAATACGCTTCTCCAGAGTTTGATACAATTTCGTGGAATAAAGAAAATCAAATTGGTGAAAAAATTTAAAAAAGAGTGTAGCCATTAAAAATTTTTAACTACACATCAAAAGCCATGTTAGGTAAAAAAAATGTAGCAAGTTGTATTTGACTTTTAATTGCTTCGTGAGCTTCAAGTGAAATATGTGAAGCTGCATTTAAAATTTAAGTGATTCGTGAGCTAATTGTAAATGTTAAACTCTAACTCTCTTCTTAAAATAATTTCCGGATCACCTGAAGATCAGGGCCCCCAGCTTTCGTTAGTTAGCCTTATAAGGCTAACTAACGAAAATATCACGACTTAATCTAACCAATCGTCAAGGGCGTACAGTTGACCTAACGATTGGTTAGGTTAAGTCGTGATATTTTCGTTAGTTAGCCTTATAAGGCCAACTAACGAAGGCTGGGGGCCCTGATCTTCAGGTGATCCTAATTTCCATTATATGTTATTGCTTCACTATTGTAAAAAAAAAGAAATGGGAACGTTCTGAAAACTTAATTTTTACATTCGCGTCGTATTAGTAGTATGTGCACAGCGAAGTTGAGTGGTTGCCACGGTAACGAGGGAAAGGGGTATGGGGAAGAGGGTAAAATGGATAAAAAAGGGAAAAGGGTAAAAGAGCAGAATTTTAAGCACAGCTGTGTAAACAAAGGCTTTGATTGTGTAAACATAAGAGTTACTTAGTAAAAGAAAAGAAAATATAAAATTAAAAATAAATTTTATACAGTGTGTCCGTAAAGTCATGGTGGGATTTTAAATAGCTATATTATTGCAACGAAACATGATAATGAGATGAAAAAAAGGCAAATTGAAGAACAACTCTAAAAGAATAACTTTATTTAACGTAGTTCGATATGGGCTCCTCTGGTAGCCCTGCAGACATCTAGGCGGTGATTCAATTCCAGCCACACACGCCCAAGAACATCAGGAGTGACGGATGCGATAGCTTCCGTGATTCGCTCGTGCAAGTGATGAATATCCCTAATGGGTACACTGTACACGCTTTGCTTGACGTAACCCCACAAATAAAAGTCCAAAGGTGTCAGGTCCGGAGAGCGTGGAGGCCATGGCTTCCATCCTCCTCTTCCTATCCATCTCTGTGGAAATTTTTCATTAAGGAATTCTCGAACAACGTTGGCATAGTGCAGAGGAGCACCATCTTGCTGAAAGATGACATTATTGTCAATAAATTGGGGTACTGCAAAATGTTCCAACATAGCGAGGTAGTTGTGTGACGTCACAGTGGGTTCCGCGAAGAAAAATGGGCCAATCACTCGATCTCGTGCTAGAGCACACCACACATTAACTTTCGGGCTATTACGCTCATGTTCAACATAGGCATGTGGACAGCCTAGACTAACTACGAGATAAAGGTTAAGCTTAGCCTAGACTAACTACAAGATACAACTTTGAGAGTTGTTCTTAAATTTGCATTGTTTCATCTCATTATCATGTTTCGTTGCAATAATATAGCTATTTAAAATCCCACCATGACTTTACGGACACACATCACCGCCTAGATGTCTGCAGGGGTACCAGAGGAGCCCATATCGAACTACGTTAAATAAAGTTATTCTTTTAGAGTTGTTCTTCAATTTGCCTTTTTTTCATCTCATTATCATGTTTCGTTGCAATAATATAGCTATTTAAAATCCCACCATGACTTTACGGACACACTGTGTATATATATATATATATATATATATATATATATATATATATATATATATAAAGGGTGATCCAGAGAAATGGGACCCAAAAGAAACCCCTGTAACTCTTAAAGTATAAGTCCTTTTATAAAATCATACGCATCATTCGAAAGAGGATAGTTACAAGTTTGTACAGGATTGTATAGGTTTTGACAATACAAGACAAGATAAGATACAAAACAAAATAAAAGTGTTAGTTAAAACTAACCCTTCAAGATAACTGCATGGACTGTGGAACAGCTGCGTTTCATAACTGAGCAATATTATGAGCATGGAAGAAGTGTAGTTTCAGCTCTTAGGTGATTTTGACATCTGAAAATTTGTCTTGAAAAATCTTTGAGCTGAAACTACACTTCTTCCATGCTCATAATATTGCTGTTATGAAACGCAGCTGTTCCACAGTCCATGCAGTCATCTTGAAGGGTTAGTTTTAACTAACACTTTTATTTTGTTTTGTATCTTATCTTGTCTTGTATTGTCAAAACCTATACAATCCTATACAAACTTGTAACTATCCTCTTTCGAATGATGCGTATGATTTTATAAAAGGACTTATACTTTAAGAGTTACAGGGGTTTCTTTTGGGTCCCATTTCTCTGGATCACCCTTTATATATATATATATATATATATATACTGTGTATTTAGGGTTCAGAAAATAAATTCTGTAATTTTTTACCTCCACATGGCTGCTCCTGTTCCTATATCTATCAAACATCTCCATGCCAAATTTCAGCCTCATTGAATGATATTTACTGGTCGCTATGAATTTAATTTTACTACTCATTTTCTAGGAGATTGATCTTCTGGGTTAAAAAATGAAAAAAATAAGGGCAAATACTAGTTTATTTGTTTGAAAACAGATTAAATCTCAAAGAAAACAGCTTATTTTTTTTAAAAAACAGAATAACTCTTAAAGAAAACATTAATTTTTAAAGAACAAAAATGATATGTTTGATAGAAAATTACATTTATCATTCGTTTATAATATACATCATTACTTAGATTAACGCTTCATCACTGACTCCTTCGAAGACGATGAGTAGTCTTGACGGACGATTTTTTGCTACTAATTGGAGGATGATGAATTGTTTATGTTCTTCATCCTTCGTCAAAGATGTATTATATGCCTTGATGAAGGCGATACCCCTCTCCGCCGAATCATTGACAACTTTTAGGTTGATCGCTATGCGTCGAAACTCTTGAAAGCAATCACCCTCCGTCCAGGAATTGGGATCGGTCCTCAGGAAGGTATCCTCCGCTGCCTTCCTTCCTTTTTTCTTTAGCAGATTGAAGATTCCCAGGGTCCTTTTGGTGACCATTTCATACAAATTCAAATCCTCAATGTTTCCTTCAAGCTTCAATCGACGAGTAACAGTGGTATTCTCGTTACGTTGGAGGTTTACTACCATCTTCCGTTTGGTCTCGGCATCGACTCTAGGATCGAAGAATGCAAGGCCGATGAGGTGCTCTCCAAGATTCCACAGGTGCCGTTGAAGAGCTGTGGATGCTGCTTTGGAAGTGGTCTGATTTGGGTACTTTTGCAAGATTTTAAGAAGCAGAATATCGTTGAAAGGCGCGTTGATTCCGACGGGGGGGCCTCGTTCCAAAAACGTGCGTAGACCAAGGCGATAAACAGAGAGCTCGCGGTGATATTCTCCGTCTCACGTGCTGTCAGCTGTAGTTGATGCTTGAACAGATAAATTTTGAGGACGTAGATGGCCTTGGCCATCCGGCGTGCATGATGAGTTGGTCCTGGAGCGCGGACCTTGACTTCTTTCTCATCACGGCACCCAAGGAAGGTGAGGCAGAGTCGTAGCAATTCCTCGTAGTCATCACGCGATTGTTTAGAGTCCAATGCCTTTGTGAAGTGCTGGATCATTTCCTCTCGAAGCTGGAACATCTTTGGATCTCTGAATAGGTTGTTTGAAGTCTTCATGAAGGAATCCTTCTGAAGTGATGGCCATTTTTCTGAAAACGTTTAATGAAAGTCATTTCTGAGCTATCTGTGTGTCCAAGAAGTGTGTTGCAGGTGTTTGAGAAGACGACTTCAAGGATATGATGTCGACAAGCGATCCAGACAAGTTCCCTCCCTACTGCTTTTTCAATTATGGAACATGATCCCCTGTGAAGGCCAGTATTAATTAGATGCAGTTGTGTCAAATACGAGACCTTGGATCTCACCGCGAAGATTCCAGTCATCAATCGTCGAAATGCAAGCCTTGGCCTGTTCTTCCCCTGTAGCTCGTATTTTTGGCATGGCGGTTCGTTCGGCTGTTTCCTTTGTGAGGCCGATGTCGGGAAGTAGTTTCCCATCCCAGTGAAGAAGAAGGGGTCCTTCGACAGAAAACGAAGCTTGATCCTCTTTGGCTGCTGCCTGTCTTGCTTGCCTTCTTGAACGACGGATGGAGCTGCGTGAAAGAGTCATTGTAGAAATATCATAGCCCAGGGCTTGAGCGACTGATCCAGCAACGAAGACTGCTCCTCGATCGGGAGGGTTGACGCGATCAAGAACAGCAACCACATCTGGTGATGTGAAGATATTGTTTTGTTTCGGAGGATGAGAGTGTACATCTGCTCTTCCGGTCAAAGTCGACGGACGATAATCATCGTCTTTAGCGTTGAATTCTTCAGAGGATGAAGTGGATGTGCTGGATGATGGAAGAGCAGCAGCTCCAGCCTGGAATGCAGCCTCTCTTTCTTTGTACCTTAGAGCTTTGTCAGCATCTTTCTCCTGTCGACATCTCTTGAGGTATTCCTTGGAAAAATTAATCTTGTCAGGGCCTGCCATACTGCAGGAAAAGACGTCTTCTCGTTGCATCATCAGGAATTGGCGGTCTTCTTCATTGTCTATCACCTTCAAGGCGTCCTTCGAGGCAACGTCGAAAAGCCCTGAGAGAGTCTCTTGGAACACTCTCTTTCACTCTGCAGCTTTGTAGCTGCGTCTTGCGGTTTTTCTTCAACGCAAGGAATCTTCGTACAGCTTTGACAGCTTCCTAACGCAGGAATTGACTCGATGTGTAGGAATCCTTGCTCTCTGCCATACTTGCAGGGCCTCTTTGCAGGCCAAGTTGTAGCTCTCTTTCAAGGTCTTGGACTGTTCATGGTAGTGAAACTGAACCAAACGAAACACATCACCACATGTGGGTAGCCTTCCAGTTGATAACTCGTTGCTGGGCTTTCCTAGAACCCACATTTCTGCAGATGAGCGAGTACTTCTAGCCAAAATCTGAAAAATGAGAGAAAATAATGCATTAACCGTTTAGCACCAAAGCACAATTATAATAAGTGTTAAAGTAAAAAATTGCAGTCAAAATAAATAAAGTATAAAAATTGATTAGTGGTTAGTGGTTGCTGGGTAGGAAGAGAGCCAAATTTTAAAAAATATATTTAAGAATAAGTAAATAATAAACTTCAGGAGACATAAGATATATACACCTTACAATTTTAATCACTTAATTTAATAGCAACATCCTTACCGGTTATAAATTTGCATATAAAGAACCTAATTATATATATATATATATATATATATATATATATTATATATATATAATACATATGAATTAATACTTAATATATATGAATTAATAATTATATATATGAATTAATACTTACATGAGATACTATTCCTAAGCTCTTGACGTTTGAACGAATTTAAAACCGTCCTCCAACAAGTTTAAACTTGAAATGATGCATGAGTAAATGATTTGTCTGATTCACAAACAGCATTATACAAGAAATCGAACAATTGCATCATCCTCTGAAAGGTGGGCGGAGTCAATGTGGCGTGACTGCTGCGTCCTCTAAAAATGAAGCGGGTAGAAAATGATTAGCTAATTAATTAATTGAAAATGTGAAAATCATAGCGACCTCTTATAACGTACTGAATCGACAGATATTTTGCACAAAATCACTTCACATCTAAAGGGATAAGAGCAGCCATGTGGAGAGCATTTCCAACTATTTTGAAATTTTAGGCCAAATTTTGAACCACCCTACAGTGTATATATATATATATATATATATATATATATATATATATATATATATATATATATATACACGCCTCAGTGGCGTAGAATGCGCCTCGGTGGCGTAGTGGTTAGTGAATACGAATCCATCGGACCCGCGTTCGAAACTCGGTGACGGCAGCCGGCGCGCAGCAAAACCCAGCTGTTCATCCTTCCACACAATAAAGAAAGTGGTTGGTAGATAAATGGGTACCCTGGGTGGCCTAGTGGTTAAAACGCTGGGCTGCTGGTGGGGCGTGGTTCGGATTCCACGTTAAACTGTAGGTCTAAGGTGGAGTGAAAAGCTTGACCTTCGTCAGAATGAACAATTCGGGCGGAAGCCAACCAAAGGTGTGTGTGTGTGTGTATATATATATATACAGGGTGTACATAAAGTCAGGATCTATTTTTGTGAAGCACTTGGAAATTATATGGAATTCAATCATAAAATGATAAAGTGGTAACATTTATTAAATAATTAAGAGTAGGATTCGACGTGACGCCCATCAGTATCCCTGCACAGCTCAAATCGTTCCGCAGCATTTCTAAACACATTCTGGAGCATTTGCGGGGTTATGTTATCTGCAGCAGTTCGTATACGTGTACGTAAGTTTTCAAGACTCGTAATCTTCGTCTGATAGACGTGCGAATTGATAAAGTCCCATGCAAAGAAATCTAAAGGGGTTAAATCTGGTGATCTCGCTGGCCAAGGTCTGTTGCTTCCGCGTCCGATCCAGTGATTTGGAAAACGTCCATTTAGATAATCCTGAACAATTTTGGCATAGTGACAAGGAGGACCATCATGTTGATAGACGACGGTACTAACAATCCTATCCCAAATCGGCTGAGGTTCAAGGAATTGCTGCAACATGTCCAGATAAATAAGCCCCGTAACTGTAGCTTCAGCAAAGAAAAAAGGACCATAAACCTTAGATTTTGTTAAACCCATCCAGACATTAACTTTAGGTGAGTCTCTTTCCCAATTTTGGACGAAATCATTCGGTCTTTCATCTGCCCAAATTCGACAGTTATGGCGATTTACTTTTCCACACGTATGGAAAGTGGCTTCATCACTAAAGAGAATGTTGTCTATTAAATTATCACTCCAGATTTGTTCTACGAGATCAGCACACACAGCACTTCGTCGAGGGAAATCTTCCTCATGTAAATCATGTAAAACCTGCAAATGATACATTTTCTTCTGCAAATTAACTTTCAGAATTTTGTGCACAGATGACGTCGGGAGGCCGAGTCTGTGTGATGCAGCACGAACGGACGTACGTGGCTCCTCAGTGATAATTCCGCGTACTGCATTCACGGTAAGATCTGACATACACGGTCGTCCTGATCTTGCTTCATCATTTACAGATCCCGTTCGTTTAAATTTGTTCACTAATTTTCGTATTGTCTTGTCTATTGGCCCCGGCTTATGAAATCTCCTTCTAAACTTCTTTCTGATGTCATTGTATTTCTTTCCCTCGATTCGCCAAATTACTATTGCCACACGCTCTTCTGTATTCATCCTAAGGGCTTCTGAAGAGAAAAATAGAAAAAAATAATTATTTCACAAAAATAGACCCTGACTTTATGTACACCCTGTATATATATATATATATATATCTGTGTGTGTGTGTGTGTGTGTGTGTGTGTGTGCATCTTAATCTCTCAAATGGGAATGAGTGATAATATGGTAGGGGAGCCTGATAAAGGGAAACTAAAATATAAAATTAAATTAACAAATATAAAATTTTTGTAAATAAATATACATGTGTGTATGACTTTAACATCCACCATTCATTCCTGTCTTAGTTATAAGAGCGAAATAATAACATCGGGACTCCAACTGCCGACTTCAACTTATAGTTAAAATTTGTGGAGTTAAATTTTGTGGAGGTGATAATTAACCTTTTCCAGTGTCTCGCAATAAACCTTAACAGATAAATTTTCTTCAAAGTATGCATTGAACGCTTCTACAGCGTTTCAAATTATTTGTAGGATTAATGATTTGTTTCCATTCCTCTTTTTTATAGTTCATAGTTGGATACCTTTTAAGAGATGTCATAACTCAACAATCATAATATTAAAACGTACTGCAGATATATTTTAAAAATGAATAAGGATTAAATAGAAACACATCTTCACACAATATTTATTAATATGTCAAAGCAATAATTTTATTAGTAAACTTATAAATACAGGGTGGAAAGTCCCTATCTATTTTGCTGACATAATAGTATTTTAGGATAAAAAATGTAGTAACATAATTAGATGTATATTTATTTATCAAGCTTTGGTCTAAAATTCGATGGGTTTTTTTATGTAGGAAGGAGGTGGCTAAGGGTGAGCGCCCGCAAAAGTGACCCCTCCGAAAAAGATGGAGGGAGCCAAAAACAATGTCTCCAAGGCTTAATGATGCAATTTTTTTTTTAAATAAAATTTTGAAAAGGTTGTGTAGAGTGAAAGATGCATGTATGTGTAGTGAGGAATAGAGGGAGAAGCGTGTGTTTTAGAGCATGCTGGACTGCTCACAGGCTAGATGAGGGACGGAAAAAGATCAGCTATGGAGAACAGTGACAGGAGAAACGGGAGTTCCAGCACTCCCTGACTCCTGCCTAACATCCGCCCAGAAGTACTTCCCTGGTTGATTGGTGTCTACAATCTCCTCCTATCAGTGTCTGCAAATCTCAAATCTGTCCACTGCATTGCGGAACACATTCTCAAGCATCTCTGGGGTTATTTTAGCGTCTGCCGCGACACTGCGAATTTGCAGATCCAGCAGGTCTGTAACTCTTGTTTGGTAAACCTCAGACTTTATAAAGAACCACGCAAAGAAGTGTAATGGTGGTAAATCCGGAGATCATGCTGCCCAGGGCCTGTTTCCACCATGCCCAATCCCGCGATTTGGTAAGAACTCGTCAAAGTACGCCTGAACGACGTTTGCATAGTGACATGGAGCTCCATCTTTTCGAAGGACAACAGTGTCGAGCATGCCATTTGAACGAAGCTGGGGGTTCAATAAACTGCTGAAGCATGTCAAGATAAGCTAGCCTTGTTACCGTATTGAATATTGAATAACCTTTAATTACATTCGTTTCACAATTTAAAATGACATGAATAATTGTGAAGCTCGACTATTTATTTTATTTAATTTAAGCTTTAGGCTTTACTGGGCTCTTATTAAAAATAAACAGCTAGTTGTTATTAATTAATAGGTAATAAATAAATAGATAAGTAAATAAATATTATTAATAGTTAAAGTATGTATTAATCTTAAATTACCACTTAAATTATCACTTAAATCTTAAATTACCAAACAAAGAATTGAACAATCCCAAGAAATGTAGTTTTAATACTAGATTACACACGAGAAATTAATAAACAATAGTAATGGACATTAATCTCAGATTTTTGTTAGTATGTCATTATTAATCGGGATTTCAACTTGGTTTTAAACAAATTTACATTCACAATATTTTTTATATTAGCATTTATCGTAGCTTCTGAAAATAAAAAAGGTTTGTAAATCTTCGATCTTGTCATACCCAACCAGATATTAACTTTAGGAAAATCTCTCTCTCCTATTCGTAGAACTCGGTTGGTTTTTCACTAGCCCACATATGGCAATTATGTCGATTAACCTTTCCGCGTGTGTGGAATGTCGCCTCATCACGGAAGAGAATGTGGTTTAATAAGTTTTCGGTATGAATTTTTTCAGTCAAGCACATGGCGGCTCGTTTTGGATAATCTTCTTTGTGTAACTTATGTAGCACTTGAATATGGTAACCTTTTTTTTTAATGTTGACTTTGAAATCCTTAGAACAGTCGTTTCTTGGTATGCTCACATTGCTCAGTCTACGTGATGCTGTGCGAGGTGACATTTTAGGATTTGTTTCAAAGGCATCTCTTACCAATTCGACATTTTATTGAGAGGTACCTGGACGTCCAGATCTTGCCTCATCATGAACAGCTCCTGTTCTTTTAAATTTATTGACCAACTACCGAATTGCTTTGTCTGTAGGTCTGTGAAATGGTTTGTGAAATCTTCTTTCGAATTTTTCCCGAATTTCTTTGCACTTCTTCCCTTGAATACGTAGTGTTACTACGTTCATACGTTCTTGTACAGTGCTTACAAGAAGTCTCACGCTTCTGTCTCGTCCCAAGCTAGTCTGTTAGGTATAAAATGGGCGGTCCTTATGGCAGCGGAGGTGTGTTCGGCTTGGTGCACATAACTGCTCTAACACAATCAATGACGTCCATTATTACGTCACTTCTGCTACAGTTTAGTGTTTAAAATACAAATGATTAAGAAGCAAAATGGAGCAAGTTTCGGGATGTTGGGATGGTTATGGAGCAATCCTAGTCATCATAATATTAGCTGGGCATTACATTATACCGTCTCACTATATACTGTAGACCAGAGTTTACCAAACTGTGTCGCGACACATTAGTGTTTTTTGTATTTTGAAAATTTTGATTTTTCTCTCAACAAAATCGGCTACAAGATAAACCACCTACTGAAAAATTATCTGATATTTGATATTTGATAACAAAAATTAATTAATGTGTCGTGAAAAATTTATGCTTAAATAGTGTGTCGCCAACGTGAAAAGTTTGGAAAGCTCTGCTGTAGACTATAGAGAACGACTAATTCGGCAAATATCCCAAATCATGGCATGATACCTAAGTTATTTTGACGCAGGTCTAAATTATTTGCTCAAATGCAATGATTGATATTAGGTAATTGTTGGGAATTGTTGTCAATATTGTTGTTTGTTATATATATCCTACGTGAAGAATCTAATGACCAAATTCCTCAGTGAACCTCTCACGCACTCGCATTTCGAGGAAGTCACGGTCGTCTCACTAATAGATAGCACTGCCCAACACCAATTTTGCTGATTTAATTCTAACACCTGTTTTTAGGTAACTTTGGTGTGCTGATTTCAAAAATCACCTTAGTTTTTGCCTATCATGTCAGGTTTTCGAGCAATCAAATACGGATATTTTGGAGATATCGCATTTTGGCAGGGTTATGCCCAATTTTTTTTCTTTTCAAAAAATAAGTTTTTACATACTCAGAATCAGCATGGAAAAGTAAACAATTGTGCAGGGAGTGAACTTTAATATACAATGGTAATATTGACACATAGAGTGATTAAAAGTGTTTAAATAAGCAAAAAATGAATCCATATTAAAGCAAGCACGGGACCAGTTTTCTTAACATTGTCTTTTTCTTGTTTTCTTACTTTTCAGTGCTGATAAATTTTCTCTTACAGGACTTCCTAGAATGAGAGATGTCAAGACAATCTCTTTGCAGGCTCCAGCAGTAGTCAGCCATCATATGGGTATCCCATCTTCCTTGGTATCGTTCTTCCATCACTTTGATATCTTGGTGGAACCTTTCACCTTGCTTAAACGTCTTTTATTGTAACGCGCGTAGTATTAGAAATAAATTAAATGAATTTAAGGCGATAATTTATTCCGGCAACTATGATATAGTTGCTATCACTGAAACTTGGTTAAATACCGTGACTCGGGACTTGTTGGGGGAACTTGATATACCGGGTTTTAAACTCTTTACTAATGATAGGTTACATAGGTTTGGTGGAGGCGTTTTGCTGTACATTCGTAATTCCCTTAGGGTTATCGAGGTTAAGCTAGATTTTCCGGCAGCAATTAATGCGATATGTGTTGAAGTTACGGCGCGTAGTATTAGTTTTAATTTTGTTGTTGTTTATAGACCTCCCGTTCAACCCTCGATACAGATACTAGATTTTACTCACTTCTTGGTAATTTTATTGACAATCGGAATAACATAATTGTCGGAGACTTTAACTTCCCTAATGTTAATTACGAGAATTTTACTGGTAATGAGGAGGGTTTGAGATTGGTTGAGTTTATGGACGATAACTTTTTACGACAGATAGTTATCGACCAACGCGCGGTGATAATATTTTAGATTTGGTGATGACTAACGGCGAGAATATAGTCGAAGGTTTAGAAGTAGGCGAGAGTTTAGGATGTAGTGATTATCAAATTCTTAGGTTTAAGTTATTGATAGAAAACACTCAGGATAGTAACGTAATAGAAGTCCCTGATTTTCGTAGGGCTAATTTTGATAGTTTTGCTGATAGGATGAGAGTAGTGGACTGGGATAACTTATTTATGGGCAATGACACAAATTTGCGTTGGGTGGCGTTTAAAGAAAGTTTTAGGAATATTGAAAGGGAGTTTATTCCTCGTAGGCCCAAGCGCGCTAGAAATCGTGGTAGGCCGAAGTGGTGGACTAGGGAAATAGGAGAGTTTATAAACGAGCGTAATAGAGCGTATAGACTTAGTAAGCGCAATGGCACGGCAGCTAACTTTAATAGATATATCGAGCTTAAACGTCGGGTTAAAAGATCAGTTAGGAATGCCAAGCGTAATTTAGAGATACTTATAGCTGCGGATAGTAAACATAATCCAAAAAAGTTTTTTGAGTACGTAAATAATCGTAAGCCGGTAAAAGATAACATAGGCCCTCTAGTGGATGTTAATGGCGCTTTGGCTTCTGACGCTCAGGCGGGTATTTTCAATAACTTTTTTGCGACAGTTTTTACCGTAGAAGACGTAAATAATGTCCCCGACGTGGACGATATCGTTCCATTTAGTAGCGAGACTATTTTGGATGAAATAACTGTTTACGAGGCTGAGATTGCGCATTATATCGATAGGCTAAAAGTTAGCAAGGCTCCAGGCCCTGACGCTTTTTATCCCAGACATTTGAAAGATTTGAAAGAAGTTATCGTAGGCCTCTTAACGAAGATTTTTAATCAGTCACTCGAAACGGGGATTATTCCTGAAGACTTCAAATTAGCTAACGTCACGCCTATTTTTAAAAAAGGCGACCGCGCAGTAGCTAGCAATTATAGGCCCATTAGCTTAACGTTAATTGTCGGTAAACTTTTGGAATCCGTAGTTAGGGATCGTATTATCGATCACTTAGAAAGTAGAGATTTGATTAATAGTAGTCAGCATGGGTTTCGTCGCCATAGGTCTTGTTTAACTAATTTGTTAAAATTTTATAACGAAATAGTGCGCGAATACGATAGGCATAGAGCAGCTGACGTTATTTATTTAGATTTTAAAAAGGCGTTCGATACAGTTCCGCATAGGAGACTAATTGCGAAGGTTAAAGCGCACGGTATACGCGGTCAGGTAGCTAACTGGTTAGAAGAATGGCTTCGTGCTAGGAGGCAGAGGGTCGTAGTTAATGGTAGTGAATCCGGGTGGTTAGATGTAGTTAGCGGTGTCCCACAGGGTTCAGTGTTAGGCCCATTGCTATTCGTAATTTACATTAACGACATAGATGTAGGATTGATTAGTAACGTGTCAAAATTCGCGGACGATACTAAAATAGGTGGTAAGGTTGTTAACGAGGACGATAGAAATAGGATCCAAGACGATGTAAATAGGATTATGGAGTGGACAGATAAGTGGCAGATGCAATTTAACGTAGACAAATGTAAAGTTTTGCATATAGGTTCTCGCAACAATAATTACACGTACACGATGGATGATAGGGAGTTAGCGAGCGTTGACGAGGAAGTAGATTTAGGCGTACGCGTATCTAAGGATTTAAAGGTTAGGAACCAGTGCCTGGAGTCTTGCGCAAAAGCTAATAGGATGTTAGGCTTCATAGCGCGTAATTTCGAATTTAAATCAAAGGATATTATATTGCCCCTTTACAAGTCCCTAGTCAGGCCTCATTTAGAATATGCCGTTCAGTTTTGGTGCCCGTACTTGCGTGAGGATATTGATAGGTTAGAAAGGGTTCAACGTCGTGCCACGAAACTAATTCCGTCATTGCGCAACAAGCCTTATGAAGATAGGATTAAAGAGCTAGACCTGTATTCACTCGAAACTAGAAGATTAAGGGGGAGCTTATTGAAGTTTTCAAAATCGTTAATAACATCGATAACTTAAATTTTGACAAATTTTTCACTTTCGATAATAGTAATACTCGCAATAACGGATTTAAGTTGCGTGGCAGACGTTTCATTACTAATATCGCTAAAAACTTCTTTACGTTTAAAGTAATTGATAAATGGAATAATCTTCCCGCGTCAGTCGTTCATTCTACCAGCGTTAATATGTTTAAGAACCGTCTTGACAGACATTTTAAAAATATTAACGTTGTTTAAAATAAAAAAACAAAGTTAGCAACAGGAGCTCTGGTGGTGGTGCTCGAGGATGAGTCTGTTGACGATAAATGCCAGCTTGTGACATACCAGCATGTGATGCCAGCAATAAAAAAAAAAAAAATTAGACTAACACGAACGTAGATGTAGCTCGTAGTGTAAACTAATCCACTTTTTGTTTAACTTTACTTACTTTTTTTTTTTTTTTTACCCTTATTCTCTCCTTACTTTGCATGTCTGTAAGTCTCTTTTCTTGCATGTTTGTAGTTTGCATGGTATGAGAGTGAGTTAAGACTGTGTTTGCATGGTTTGTAAGCGTTCTTATTTTACTTCTTTTCATCTTTCACCCCTCTCCTATTCTCTCCGACTATTTTGCTGACTTGTCGGCAGTGGCCGGCGGATGATGATGGTGGGTCTTTTTTTTTTCTCTTTTTCTGAATGAATGTTAACCCACGAGTGATAGGTGTTGCTCCTTACTTAACCCCTTATTCTCTTCTCTTCTCTTAACCCCCCTACTCTTTCCTTTCTCTCGGGCTAACCTTAGAGTTGATCTTAGAGTCTTTGTTAGCCTTAGCTTCTGTAGATCTGTAGATCACCAAGATTTTCTGGAAATTTATCCAGATGACTGTTGAGATAGTGAACTTTAATGCTCATGTTGCAACCCAACTGCTGAAAGTTTACAAGTAAATCCTTTACAAGATCTTTATAATTTTCAGACTTTTTGGATCATAACATCACGCTCACACCTGGGGAAATCACAGATACCCAAGATTTTCATATGTTGTACATGACCTTTAGATTTAATGCACAGATTTCCGTATTCCACAGATAAAATTTTAACAGCAAAACAGCTGTTAACAGGTCTCAAAAATCATCAGTTTTGATAAGCGCCCTTCATGGATCACCCAAAATAGGCATATTGCTTTGCACGAAAACCTGATGTGATGGACAAAATCTAAGGTGATTTTTGAAATCAGCACATCAATATTATCCAGAAGCAGGTCTTACATTTAAATTAGCAGCAAAAATATTTTTTTTTGTTGGGCAGTGTAGTTTATCCATTGTTTTAAGTGGTAACCTATTCCATCTTATGAAAGTCATTAGTCTAAAGCAAGACTGGTGGGCCGTGAATTAGAGAAATTTGCATTTGATTTGTTCATCGTAATTATTACGTAATATAGTATACTGTATATAGTAGTATATAAGAGTTTATTGGTAGCATATCATATGACAATTCCCATAAACATGTGATGACCTCGATGTTGCCAGTTTTTATTTTTTTCCTGAAACTATTACCTTCTCATAGTTTGTTTCAACAATGCATATATTATCATCTCCACGAGCGTAGACATTGCAAGAAAAGATTCTAACTAATTAAGGATAAGTAAAGTTCTTTCATGGTCACAATATATACTTTTATAGATGTCAAACATAAAAATATAATAAAATTCTATATTAACATAAATATATATTCGATACACATTTACGTCATGGCTTTAACATCAGTATTTCGTATAGCTTCCTCCAGCATCAATAATTTCTTGCAATCGTTGCGGCATAGAAGAGGCCAGATTGTAGGGAATGTTTGGTGTTCGGCGTAAGCTCTCCCAACTATTCCTCGTGTGAGCTAAAAGTGCTTCAAATGTTCTTTCATTGCGTTGCTCCCATTCGTTAATCATTATTGCCCAAAGGTTTGCAATCGGATTCAAATCAGGAGAACGTGGTGGCAGAATTAGATTAATAATCTCTGAGTGATCTTCGTACAACGCTCTCACAACGTTACTCCTATGAATGGGACTGTTATCTTCCATTAAGTAAAATGGTTCCGGTGCTGGAACCAGATACGCACGAACACTGGGTAGCAGCACCTCTTCCAGTATCTGGCAATATTGCTGTCCAGTAAAGCGTCCATCTACTTGAGTCAATTCTCCGACACCACAGCCAGACATCCAGCCCCACACACCGAGATTGATGTGACCACTACGTTTGCTCGGGAAAACATTTCCTTCTTCATAGCGTTTTCCGCGCTGCCTCCAACAATGCAGGGAACCAGACTATCTGTTGAAAATCTTTTTTCGTCACAGTACACAACTTTTCTCCAGAATTCTTCCTCCTGCGGCAAGTATTGCAAGGAAAATCCCATCCGCGCCTCTTTATGCTCAATCGTCAATGCAGGTTTTATAGCTGGACGGCGAGAAAAATACCCTGCCTCGTGAAGTCTGTTGTTCACTGTATTTGCGCTACAACGAAGGTTCAGGTGCCTGTAAATATGCGTCGCTGGAACAAACGGATGCTCTCTGGCATGATTAACAATCGCAGCATCTTCCTCTTGAGATGTTGAACGCGGAGGACCAGACCTCGGCAAAGTAGCGATTGAGTTTTCTGCTTCATACCGATGAATCCACCGTTCCACAGTGCTTCGATGAACGTCTAGTCGTCTTGATATTTCTCTTATTGGCACACCATATTCATGCAATGTCACCATTGCTTCCCGCATTGCCTGGGTCGTCTCGTGGTGCACAGACGGCCTTTCCATCTTTGTGTAAATGGCTTATGTGAAGCGTGCTGGGACGATAAAGGAAATGAGGATACCATGCACCCTCCTGAAATTGATTTCGGTTGTGAAGGGTACCAACCCTTTGAATGGTAATAATAATCAGCCAATTTCCTATTTTGTTGAACATATGCATAAAAAATTCGTCTTAAAAGCCAAGGATCCAAAGATTGTCAGCAATAGTTTATATCCCAACTGAATATAGTCAGCCATCAACAGTATAATCATATTTTATTTCCATAACTACTCATGACTACTCTGTCATAGTAAATAACCTTATTATGACTTAGGTAGTAGTGGTAATTCTGAGTGGCGGCCTCTAGCCACATACGTTAAACCTATCAGTGCGTCTAAGACCAGACTCTTCTGTTTCTGTCAATTCATTGTTAGTTTAAGGTATTTTACTCTTTGTCTTTCTAGGTCTTGGGCATTAAAATAAATATTTGAGTTTGTGTTTAGCATTTCCTCCTCCCTTCGTAATTCCCCACCCAACCTCGTTTCCTTCGACATAGCAACGCTTACCTCCATCCTCATTCCACTTCCTTCATTAAACCTATTATCGCTTTTACTGTCCCTTCCTTCCATCCTTCAATGCCAGCGTTCTTAAACCTAGCACATAAATTATATAATATGGAATCTAACACCTTAGATCTGTACGCATTCATGTTACTTGAAGACGCCTGTGTCTTAGGGGAATCTAAGTGTTGAGAGTGGGCTTGAGGGGTAGTCTATAGATTATTACAGATCACCTTGAACGCTCCAACTATTTAAAAATGATTATTTATTACGCACATCATATGGCATAATACACACATGAATTTAAGTATCTCTTACACTATAGGAATGGAATTGAATCCTACCAGAGTTAAAAAGTCGCAAAATATGATAGATTAGTTTGGAGAGAGAGACAGAAAGAGAGAGAGAGACAGAGACAGACAGACAGAGAGACAGAGTTACAAGGAGTTACAAGGAAAAGAAGTACCTCAAAAGGCCTTGCGGCCCATACCGAGGAGGTACCAATGGCAACGGGTGCCAGGGAAAATTTTGTAAAAGTTTATTTTTCTTTCAACTATCCTAGCAGTAGTAGAAAACTGGATAGAAAAAGTAGAAGGCTCTCTCCCCACCCTTCACTCCCTCCCTGCCGGAGGCAGGTACGGAAAAAGGTTGAAGAAAATACCTTGACCCTGGAAAAGTAGCCAAGGAAATTTTACAGGAAAGTGGAGAATATATAAATAGCTCTATATTTAGCTTGCTCACAGAGACACCGTGCAAGCGATCTCCTGCAGAGTTTTCTTATGTTTTAGTCTTAAACTATGAGAGTATTCAGTACTTTGTCTAGCCTATTTTTAAACACATTTACACTTTGACTGGAAACAACCTCTGAGGGAAGTTGGTTCCAGATATTACTATTTTATAGGAAAAGAAATTTCCGCAGACTGAGGTCCTAAATGTCTTTACACACTCAAATAGTGTGCAAGATTTCGTCTACCCTTTTCTTGAACTGATCCACAGAGGAGCTGTTCACAACTTCCGAAGGTAACCTGTTCCATGTGTCACAGATCTTATACGTAAAGTAATTCCCACACACACTAGTCCTAAACCGTTTCAAATCCAACTTCCAACCATTGTTGCGAGTTGGGTTATCATTTAAACTAAACATACTTCTAAAATCGACATCGTTGAACCCGCGTAAGAGCTTGAAAACCTCGATCAGTTGACCGCGCAGCCTCCGAGTTTCAAGCGAAAACAAGTTCAGGGCGCGTAACCGTCGATTGTAGCCCATATGCCTAACGGAAGGGATTAACTTTGTGGCCCTCGCCTGCACTCGCTCCAGCCTCTCAATATCTTTCCTGAGGGTGGGCGACCAGAACTGCACAGCATACTCCAGGTGCGGCCGAACAAGGGAATTGTACAGTGAGAGCACAATCTCCTTGTTCCGAAACTGAAATTGCCTCCTGGTATAACCCAATAGTTTCTGGGCTTTCTTTTCCACCTCTACACACTGTTTCGTAAACTTAAGATCGCTGCTAATTAGCACACCCAAGTCCTTTTCTAAATCAGTCACCTCGATATTACTACCCAACATCGAGTAGTCCGACTTGGGATTGGCGTAGCCAATGTGCATCACTTTGCATTTACCCAAGTTAAACGGCATTTGCCATTTTTCGGACCACTCTCCTATCCTACCTAGGTCCGCACGCAGTTCCTCGATCGCTTCGGGCGTCCCAACATTGGCCCCAAGCTTGGTGTCGTCAGCGAATTTGGCGATCCGACTGACGATGCCACCGTCGATATCATTTATGTAAATGATAAACAACAGCGGCCCCAAAACGGAACCCTGAGGAACCCCACTAGTGACCGAGGCCCAACCCGAACTAACCCCTTTAATTACCACCCTCTGCCGCCTATTCCTCAGCCAGTTTTCAATCCACCTACCTATTTCCCACCGATACCCAGCGCGCGCACTTTCGCCATTAGCCGGCGGTGAGGTACCTTATCAAAGGCTTTCTGAAAGTCGAGATAAAGTATATCAATCGCCCTACTCTTATCGTACTCACAAACATGACGTGGAAAAACTCGAGCAAGTTGGTGAGACACGACCTATGCCGTCTAAACCCATGTTGGGAGTCCCCAAGCAGCTTGTAGGAATCCAAATGGTCAACGATCCTATCAGCTATTATCCCTTCTAATAATTTACCTACAACTGAAGTGAGACTAATGGGACGATAGTTCCCTGGACTTTCGTGATCCCCTTTCTTAAAGATAGGGGTCACGTTGGCTTCCCTCCAGTCACCAGGCACCTGGCCCATCTCCAACGATTTGTTGAAGACTGTAGCCAGGTGGGGAGCCACCTGGTCGCGCACTTCTCGCAACACTCTGGGGAGAAACTGGTCTGGCCAAGGAGCCTTAAACGCGCTCAGTTTGTCTATTCTATCGGCAACGACTGTCGCGGTACATCTAACACTATCCAGGCCAGCACCTTCGTGCCTCACGCCTGGCTCGGGGATGACGCGGGTATCCTCCCTGGTGAACACTCCCGCAAAGTACTCATTAAGCACATTAGCGATGTCCGCGTCGGAGGTCCGCAGAACGCCGCTTCCATCCTTCTAATGGGCTTTCTACTATTAACATAACTGAAGAATTCCTTAGGGTTCCCCTGGCAGAGGCTTGCCACCCGTAGTTCTTCGTTACGTTTCGCTAGCCTAACCTTAGCCTTCACTTCCCTACACAGTCGGACATACGCTTCAGTGTTCTCGTGGGAACGATTGGCCTTCGCCCTCCTATACGCTACTTTCCTATTTCGGATAGCCGAAGCGATGTCACGATTGAACCACTTAGGCTGCGTTGAAGCAGGGGTGACCGGTTTTGAGGGTATGGCAGCAGACTGCAGCACCATAAACTCGTCCCGGAATGCACTCCACACTCCCTCAACATCGCCGCCAACCTCTAACCCCATCTCTCCTACGCTATCCCTGAGGCTAACAAAGTTCGCCCGCCGGAGATCGAGCTTACTGCCTCTCGAGTTACTACGCTTCACCCGAGGGACGCACACACGGAACCTAATAAGACCGTGATCACTCCCGCCCAATGATTCGTCAACGGTGAGGCCAGTGACGAGGTTGTCTTCGGTCGTGAATACTAAGTCTAGAACGCTTTCGCTCGTGTAGGCTCGTTGACCCACTGAGTGAGGAAGTTCTCATCAGCAAAGTCAACTAGCCTCCTCCCTTCAGCATCGGCAGTCCTGTTTTCCCACTTTATGCCGCGACAGTTGAAGTCTCCTAAAACTACACACACCCTATCCCCTAGCAGGCTACTGAGTTCGGTGTATAGGGCTGTATCCTCCTCGAGGAGGAGATGCGGAGGTCTGTACACCAAGATTAACCTATAGTTCGTCCCTCCCACGTTCAGATCGACGCCAAGCAGCTCCCGTTCCGACCGGAACTGGCAGTCAACCGGACTCAACGTGTCCCTGACGTATATTAGTACCCCACCCCCCTCCCCACGGGTGCGGTCTTTGCGAAACATTCTATACCCGGGAATTTCGAACTCCCCAACGTAGTCCCTACGATCAGTATGAATCCAGGACTCGGTGATAGCAACGATATCCTGGTATTCTGATGCTAAGAGCGCCCGTAGCTCGCCAAACTTGTTCCTGATCGACCAAGCATTAAAAAGCATTGCACGGAGGGAGCCTCCCCTGTTCTGACCGCCCCCTAGCACGACCCGTTTCCCGAACAGCCAGGGCTGTCGGGAGTTGAAGAGCCCCTCACTAACGAGGGGACAAACTCCGCAGGAGCCTGAGTCCCCTCCAACGTGGAAGGAGAGTCACTACCTGCTGTTGGAGGGGGACTAACTACTGGGGAAGGGTGACTAGCTGCTGGGGAGGGTGACTAGCTGCTGGGGGGGGTGACTAGCTGCAGGGGAGGGTGACTAGCTGCTGGGGGAGGGTGACTACCTGCTGGGGGAGGGTGACTAACTGTTGGGGGAGGGTGACTAACTGCTGGGGGAGGGTGACTAACTGCTGGGGGAGTAGGTTTAACTGTTTGGGAAGCAGGATCAATTACTGGTTTGGGGGGTCCTAGTTTAAAAAGATTAAACAAATTAATGTTCAGTAAATCACCATACTTCTTTTTCCCCTTCTGGTTAAAATGTATCCCGTCCGAACCAAAGTACTCCCCATTTCCGTAGAATGTAGGCCAAAAATCGATAAACTTTAGGCCTTTTTCCTCACACATGCGTTTAACTCTTTTATTTATGCTAATGGCTTTACTTAGAGTATAATCACTAGCACGCATTGGAAGGAGAATTCCTACGACCATACCCATGTCTGTCCTATCCCTAACCTTGTCAGTTAGGTTCTTAAATTCTTTTATAATGGGCTCTGTCTGCCCTCCTGTCCCTCCCAGAAAAACGTCATTGCCACCAACATGGACAATGATAGGGCAACTCCTATTCTTGATATTAATTTTGCCTAATTCCCTATTAATTATCTGGCTTGTGGCACCCGGAAAACATCGGAGTTTTCTCTTGGTCACCCGTCTTGCTCCGAAAAAGTCCCCTTGATTCCTTAGCATAGAATCCCCAATTAAAAAGGATTCATCCTCCTCATCAGCAAGTAAGTGTTTTGGTTTTGGTTTGGAGGGACTTTTATTTTTGACCAATTTGAATTCTTGTTCCTCCGTTCTATTTTCCGGAATAGTCACAGTGTTTTCCAAGCGTGCCACGCTTTGTTCTAGATGCTTAATCTTACAGTTTAAATCTGCTGGTGTGTTTTTAGTTTGATCTTGTCCACTGGGTTGGATTTCCAGTGCGACGACCCTAGCTTCAAGCTTTTTTACTAATTCCTTTAGCTCTTTAACTTCCTTTTCGTGGTTGTCTCTAAGTTTACAAAACAAACATACACTAAGGGATGTGATATCGCTGATACTACCTTCAGGGAAGTCAACGCACCAATGATTAACTTTACATTTAAAGCATTCTGCTTTCAATTTAGCTGGCCCTGCCATATTTTCTCTTTTTTTTTTTTTTTTCTGAATACTCTGAATAAGATAAAGCGTTCTAGCAATGAAAACTATCAAAAACGTTCTGACCAGTATATAAAAAAGGGGGTGGGGGTGAATTCATCCCGCGCGTAGGCGCATCCACCTACTTGCAAGTGACGTTCATCCCTTCCAGAAGACTACACCACTCGCTGCTGCCGCACCGACCAAAGGTCTCCCCAGGGCCGGACAATCCCAAACGTGTCGCAGCTACCAACTGACAAACACTCGCGACGCAGGCATCACGGATTTTCCGCCAGGAGCGCCAGCGAGATGCAGCCCCTTACTAAGTCTTACTAGTCACTCACAAGCGGCCAAACTCTTAGAATCCAGTGTTCAAGGGATATCCCACCAGACCCAGAGTCTACGCCCGTGACTTTACGCTGGCCTGGCAGCCAGCTGGGCAGTAAAGCTCTCTCACCTCAGAGCAGTACAGCCAAGCACCATCAATTGGTCACCAAAGAACGGTCGCAGGGGGCTGGTCAGGCCATTACGCGTTAGGAATGGGCTTAACGGGGCACTAGCCACACTCCATTCATCGCGCCCCTACGCCTGGGACCCCTCCATCCCAGTCTCTCACAACCTACGAGCGTTAAATGGTGTTATTTTTAGAGGTTCCAAAGCCTCTCTTCCCACGCATGAGGTAGCAGTAGGGTCCTAATAGTAAAAGAAGAGAAAAATACTTTATACTAAAAGAAAAGGTTTTTTTTTTTTTTTTTTCAGTCAGAGGAGAACATCCTTAATGTAAGCTAAAAGGACAGAGTAGGGATGGGATGGGGTCCTAGTAACCCACGGGACAGGATTGTACAACATACTTTACCCGCCCTCCCGAAAGAGAGAGAGAACCTAAAGAAACTGGCAGCCAATTTCTCTAGAATCCCACGACTCGGGACCGGAGGGCTGTCACACCCCAAGTATAAAGTTTACAACATCCAGAAAAAATGTCATAACCTTTATACCCCCTGCGGACAGACAGAGACAGAGAAAGAAAGACAGAGAAAGACAGAGAGAGAGAGAGAGAGAGAGAGAGAGAGCTTTTAAATGGTTTGTGGGTAAGGGCTTCACGTATGTTATTTTAGTCCAGGCTAGTTTATGTGGTGTTAACGTAACTTGCACTTGGAACTGTTAATTGTTAGACAACTACCATATCTGGGACTGAGACACGTTATCCCCTGCATACTCTATATATCTATCTATCAGGTCATCCCATAAGTGATGTCGTTTTTTACGATAGATTAAGTTTAAACTAGTCCTACTCGGTTTAAGCATAAATTTTCCGAAGGTTATATCTAAGAGCAGATCTATCGTGTTTCGCTACATACTTTACGGACCTTGACCAGTGAAGACGTGTGTTTTGCTTTATGTGAACCCCTCATGAACATGGCGATATCAGAAGAGCATATCAGGCATATAATGCTTTACGAGTTCAAAAAAGGGAATAGTGCTATTGAAGCAACGCGAAACATTCAGGGCGTTTATGGCAACGATATTCTGCATGTGAGGAAATGTCAAAGATGGTTTCAAAAGTTTAGGAATGGTGACTGCTGTTTGACAGATGCAGCACGCTCTGGACGCCCTGCTGAGTTTGATGATGACCTGCTGTTACCCGCACTTGAAGAAGACTGTTCAACAACTGTCGAAGAATTGGCCCAGAAACTCAATTCATCCCCGTCCACCATCCATCGACATTTGCAACAACTCGGGAAAGTGCCTAAGTTAGGAAAATGGGTGCCACATGAATTGTCGGTCGACAATCTGAGGGTGCGGGTAAACATTAGCACAGCTCTTCATTCCCGTGAACTCCAAGATCCGTTTTTGCACCGTTTAGTGACTGGTGATGAAAAATGGATACTGTACCAGAATGTTAAGCGCCGTCGACAGTGGGTTTGTGCCGGAGAACCAGCGACACCACAGCCAAAACCAAATCTTCACCCTCGGAAGGTGTTGCTTAGTGTGTGGTGGGATAAAGGTGGTGTAATACACTTTGAAACCTTACCACACAACCGAACAATCACCGCTCAAGTCTACTGTCAACAACTGGATCGATTGAACAATGCACTAAAAGAAAAGAGACCTTCTCTGGTTAATCGGAAAGGAATCGTGTTCCACCACGACAACGCACGTCCTCATACCGCTCGGATCACTTCTGCAAAAATTGAGGAGCTTGGGTGGGAAAAACTTCCACATCCTCCATATTCTCCAGACCTTGCGCCTTCAGATTATCATCTCTTCATGAGTCTGCAAAACTATCTTGACGAGAAACAGTATACTTCTTTAGATGACCTGCACACCAGTCTTTGTACGTTTTTTGCCTCAAAACCGCCTGAATTTTATAAACATGGCATTGAAAAGCTTGTAGGATTCGCATAGTGTCATTGATTCCGATGGAAAATATATACTAGATTAAAAAGTTTCAGTTGAGTTTTTTTTTGTCCCTCAAATTCCGATCTAAAAAACGACATTACTTATGGGATGACCTGATATATACAGTATATTTCTATATATAAATAGATAGTGTTCAACACTGATAATGTGGACGTCATTGATGGGGTTAGAGCAATTATGTGCACCAATCCGAACACACCTCCGCTGCCATAAGGACCACCCATTTTATACCTAACAGACTAGCTTGGGACGAGACAGAGGCGCGAGACTTCTTGTAAGCACTGTACATCCATCATCATCTATGGCCTGTAGAAAATAAAATGGAAATATCATTATTTCAGCAAAATAGATAGATACATTTGGACCACCCTGTAATACTGAATTACTTACATTCTTATAACTTTATACAGGGTGTACATAAAGTCAGGATCTATTTTTGTGAAGCACTTGGAAATTATATGGAATTCAATCATAAAATGATAAAGTGGTAACATTTATTAAATAATTAAGAGTAGGATTCGACGTGACGCCCATCAGTATCCCTGCACAGCTCAAATCGTTCCGCAGCATTTCTAAACACATTCTGGAGCATTTGCGGGGTTATGTTATCTGCAGCAGTTCGTATACGTGTACGTAAGTTTTCAAGACTCGTAATCTTCGTCTGATAGACGTGCGATTTGATAAAGCCCCATGCAAAGAAATCTAAAGGGGTTAAATCTGGTGATCTCGCTGGCCAAGGTCTGTTGCTTCCGCGTCCGATCCAGCGATTTGGAAAACGTCCATTTAGATAATCCTGAACAATTTTGACATAGTGACAAGGAGCACCATCATGTTGATAGACGACGGTACTAACAATCCTATCCCCGTCGTCTATCAACATGATTGTGCTCCTTGTCACTATGCCAAAATTGTTCAGGATTATCTAAATGGACGTTTTCCAAATCGCTGGATCGGACGCGGAAGCAACAGACCTTGGCCAGCGAGATCACCAGATTTAACCCCTTTAGATTTCTTTGCATGGGGCCTTATCAAATCGCACGTCTATCAGACGAAGATTACGAGTCTTGAAAACTTACGTACAGGTATACAAACTGCTGCAGATAACATAACCCCGCAAATGCTCCAGAATGTGTTTAGAAATGCTGCGGAACGATTTGAGCTGTGCAGGGATACTGATGGGCGTCACGTCGAATCCTACTCTTAATTATTTAATAAATGTTACCACTTTATCATTTTATGATTGAATTCCATATAATTTCCAAGTGCTTCACAAAAATAGATCCTGACTTTATGTACACCCTGTATAATACATTCGGCATAAAATGAGAAATAATAATACATATACTCGTACATAAAATCAATGTCATTAATAGGTCAAGACTACTTTGTCAGTATAGTAAGCTCACAAATAAGGTTGAAAATAGATATTGCTTTGTATTATGCAAGCGATTCTTTGCAGAAATAATGCAACCACTTAATTAATGTATGAGGTTTATTGTACTCGAGTAGTATAGCTGCAAAAGGTTAGAGTGAAGGAATGTTGCAAATTACTACGCAATGTTGCAATGGGGGGGGTGGGGTTATGCAGCAGTTCAATGTTGCAAATGGGGTAGGGTGTTGCGAATGGGGGTGGGATGTTGCAAAGGGGGGTAGGGTGTTGCAAAAAGGGGGGATTCTGCAGGTGCAACAAGGGGTCATGAAACTTCGGGGCGGCGTTATCCCCCAAGAGAAAGGAGAGAAAGGAGGAGAGGTGTTCACCTGGCAGGAGCCAAGTGCATATTAAGACTTCAGCCGAGTAGGCGTTGTCTTATAGACTCCTAAACAGCCAGTTGGTTTAGAAGGCGTAAATGGCTTGTTCAGGTTGAGTTGCCAGATACCACTTTTTATTGTATACATTATTATGGAGAGTTGCCAGATACCATTTTAATTGTATACATTATTATAGACTCCTAATCAGCCAGTTGGCATAGAAGGCGTAAATGGCTTGTTCAGGTTGAGTTGCCAGATACCACTTTTTATTGTATACATTATTATGGAGAGTTGCCAGATACCATTTTAATTGTATACATTATTATAGACTCCTAATCAGCCAGTTGGCATAGAAGGCGTAAATGGCTTGTTCAGGTTGAGTTGCCAGATACCACTTTTTATTGTATACATTATTATGGAGAGTTGCCAGATACCGTTTTAATTGTATACATTATTATGGAGAGTTGCCAGATACCATTGTTCAGGTATACAGTTGCCAGATTGTACCATTTATTTTCTTAAAAGTTGGTTTAGAATTCCGCTAGTAGGTTTAGAAGGCGTAACATGATATAATTCACCAAAAGAATTAAGTAAAACAACATTGCATCATTCTGTTTATTATAAATATATAGAAAATAAATATACATTTGAATGATCAATAATAATAGAAATATGAACGAGGAATATGCATATAATCATATATCCGTCAATATAACAGTACAGGAGACACACACACACACACACACACACACACACACACACACACACACACAATTATGGAGATATATAGAAATAAATATACATTTGAATGATCAATAATAACGAGGAATATGCATATAATCATATATCCTTCAATATAACAGTACAGGAGAAATATCACACAAATATGTTAAATATATAAATACATTTCACTCCTTTTTTTTCAAAAATACTAAACTCGCACTTAATCGAGTCTACAATTACATCATTATTGCTCTGCATTACGCAGTATATGCGGTTTAATAATATTTCACCGCTTAAAGTATAGGGAAACCTGTATTCGATATGAAGGGCTTTCATATCGTTCAGTACTATTTTGGTTCCCACTTTACAACCGGTTGGTAAGTCATCTTTAAATACGTCTAGAATACAATCAAAAGCACGCACAAAGAGTTCATCGTTAGCTACATTATTAAACACAAGTTTATAAACGCGCTTTTCCAATCGAGGGTTTATTTCTACCGACCCGAGCTTTTCAATCGTGAACTCGTCTTCACTCAACATAGCGTCAATTGAAATAATCTTCTAAATCGTTACGACAACTGCTCGTTATATAAAGAAATAGTTCTTCAGTGTGAACGGTGTAGGTGAGCTCAGCCTTGTACCAGTCAATTGCTTTGTACCAAAGTTCATGGTATTTCAAAGAGTCTAAACTTTTTAAATAAACGTCCAGCTCTAGACCATTCTCACCTTGTTCAGCCCTACACTCGGTAAACCCATCGAGCAGAGCGGTGTATGCGTATTCAAGTACTGTATCAAAATAAAGCATATCCGTAACACGCGCGTCTAATATAGGTTTCAGCTTGCGGAATCCGACGATTTCAAACATTCTGTCGAGGATGAAACGGTTTCGCGTAGGAACACGAGCGTTATTATCAGAAGCATTCTTCAACATCAGCCGTATATCAATGCATGGCCGATCGTTATTTATACACAACGTACATACAACGGCGTATGAGGGTGCGTCACTAATCTGCTCTCTTCTTGTACCTACGTTAGCAGGTATTTTATAACGATCTTCACTCCACTTCTCAACTATCACGAAGATTCTATTCATCTCCTCGACACTTAAATAAACCCGTTTGTTTGTTTGTCTACATTCCGTTTCCAGTACATAGCACGCAGGTAGGCAGGAACGGTTCGATGGGGGGCTGACTCGATGATACGTGAATGGGCTTGTTCGAACTCGTATGATCCGCGACTCGCACCATACTCGTGCGGCGAATTGTTGTACATATTGGGTAGGTGTTTTTCCGGTACAAGAATTAATTTAGGTTTTATCACTACCAGACTACGCACCAGACAGTTTCCCTCAGGATAATTTTCACGAACTAGGCACATTTTATAATGTTTTACTAAACATCTTCACACTCCGGCGCACTATTTGAGAGGAACATATGCTCATATTTTTCCTTTCTGCCCAGCAAACGATACTCGTCTCTAAAGTCTGTTAAAAACTCACGCAGGGCACTAGCCACAACCTCACTACGAACCTCATCATGATATACATTAATATAGTGATAAAAATATTTAAGATTGTCCATGATGACGAGATTCACATTTTCAGTCGTAGGGTATGAGTAATCGACATGGTGTACCATGACATAATACCGCTTGTCACACCACCCATCCACAAGACTCATTATCCATGCCTGCTGCTTCTCTTCTGCACGCGTTGTTTCTTTTACTTCACGGTATATGTGAGACTATAAAGTTTAGCTCTACAGCATACTTCAGCACATCGTCAGTGCAACGAAAGCCTTCAACGGTCTCACCAGAACATCCGTAGAGTATTTGTACATCTTGCAACTTCGCACAATCCAATGTGGTTTTAAAAGAGGCATAAGAGGGGGGAATAGGAAGTTTTTCGGTATCCACCACATCTTCACACTTTGCTGAATACCATTTCATAAACGTTATACAAGCAATATTAAAGGTAGCCATTTTCTTCTGAATACACGTCTGATCTCCTTTTTTTCTTCTACGCTGGCGAATACACGTCTGATCTCAAGGGCTTACTGCAGTCGACTGACCACGCAGGGAATCCCGGATAGCAGCATGACTCACGTTGCTGGTCTTACAGTGGGCGGAGCTTAGAACTTTCACCTGTGTACACACACACAACAGTGGGCGGAGCTTAGAACTTTCACCTGTGCACACACACAAAGGAGAAAGTAAAACGCTAATTGAAACATGATTTATTTAATAAACGAGATATTCAAGTTATATATATTTACAAATACGATTTAATAAACGAGATATTCAAGTTATATATATATATTTACAAATACGTGTAATAAATAAGTTAACAATAGATACATCAAAGATTATATACAAGACATTTACAAATACGTGTCATAAGTAAGTTAACAATAGGCGCATCAAAAGTTATGGTATCCAAAGGGTACGGTATCATAGGTACCAGGTAACTGGTAACGTTTCCTATAGGTGTTACGGCACACCTACGTACCCCTAAGTTCCTTCACGCCCCTCGGCTTCTGCGCCCGAAAATTGTGGGTGCCTACAGTTAGTTGGGGAGGTCGTTCGCCCTCATCGTCCAAGCACACTAGATCCTTCAACGATTCAAAGTTAACAACCCGCCGATTCGCATGGTTGAGCGTAATACCCTTTGCCTTCACGATATATTTCATATCTTCCCCCACCCTCACCCATACCACATAAGTTTTAGGTCCTGTTGAGACAAAAGAGTCGGCGTATGCGTTGTCCCCATTCTCATCCTTGATCTCATCAGTGAGCTCGCCGAGGAACTCCCCAATAGCGGGCATGTATTCACCCTCCCTCTCTGTGAATATCACGCTATCTGTATCGGCATACAATACTCTCCGCCCAAGAGAATGCAATAGACCCCAAAGTTTTATACGGGCTTAGGCTGTTGTGAAGCTGGCCACAGGTATGTTTGTAACCCTTGAGGTATCTGTGGCCAATTCAGTGTTGTTGTACTTTATTATGTAAGTATTACCTACATTCACGATCTCCATGACCTCTTTATCGGGAGCATTGGCATAATCCCAGACATCACTATAACTTTGTGCCAAATGAATGTTCCCTTTGCCGGTATTCTGTGCAAATTTTCCCCATAGACTGTTTAGACACAACTTTGCACTAAAGCGCTTGCCAGGATTCTTTGCAATTTGGGCACGATCAAGTTGTATACCTTCGCGGTCGCGGTAACGTTGAATATAGGCAGACTTTTCATCTTCGGTATCAACTCCTCGCGGATACCCTGATGCCTCAACCTTATCCTTCAAAAATGCGTTTATATATGGTGTGAAAAGGTTGGGTAGCTTCTGAAACCTCCACACCTCATGTATCTAGGGTATTCTATATCCATGGCGTACGGCTAGGGCCAGCTCAGGACTTGTATATACGCCTCTGATCTTACGCTGGTGGGGTATATGGTTACAATCGCCGTTATTCTCTTCCGCGCACTTCAGGCACAGTGGGAACATGAGCTTGTGGTCGATAACGACAGGTAAGATTGGCATCCATAAATTGCGTGGGGGAAGAACGTCTACGAAAGAGAGGCCAAAGTAACGATCATTCAAATTTCTTGAAAATTCATTGATGGAGGGCAGGTTAGGTCCCACCAGTTTCTCAGGAGCGCCCACGGGGTACGGATTGTTCTTCATCACGTATGGGTATAAAGAACAGAAATCGTAGTAATGGAACTTCACGCCCTCCGTAGGTGGAAAGTATAGTCTGAATGGATTTGTACGTCCTTCAAACAAGCTATCACCACATTTGAGAGGATCCAGCACCATTGAACGCTTGATCGTGTTTATTTCCTCACGGTACACCTCGTCTGTCTCCATCCATGCATCATATTCATGCTCCCACAAGACTTTGTGAGTGAACTGTGATCCTATAAGTTGATCGCGGGTGCGGGTCCATTCAAGACAGTCGGCAGGAGATCTACCGTGGATATCTCCGGCGATCCGCACTCAGTACGGGGGCATCCATGCCACCAGCATCCGTTAAAGGTGTACACAGTCTTCACACCAGTGACACGGTTTTCACTTAACCCATCAACCCAAAAAACACGACCATTAATCTTAATGGGTACTTCACCCGTGTTGCGGGCGTGCTTTATGTATACACCTGTCTGTTGCTGTAGGTGTATGAGCCAGTAAATAGCCTTGTGTCCGTAACTGCGGGGGTTGTTTCGGTGAATAATGGCTAAGGTGGCTTTAGGCATGAAGTTATTCTTGAACACCGTAAAACATAATGACGCGATGGTGGTTGCGACTTGCAGCGGATCGTATTTGAAACGGCCTATGTACATCCTTCTAAAGGCCTGGAAACATACTCTAAGCACGCGCACATCATTCACGCAATAACGCTCACATTCATCAGCTATATTATAAGGGTTACTTTCATTAAAACTGTTGTAGTATCGATCAAAGTCTTCACGTTCATTTACACTCATACAGTCATAGTTAAAATAATGTTTGGGTGGTGGTGGGCCTACGTAGTTTAAAGTCTCGCTGGTGAGGAAAGTGTAAGGGAAGTATCCTTTGGAAACTTCAGCTGCTACTCCCATCACCTTGGGTAGCTTTGCTAATTTACAAGGTGTGAATAATAAAGTGTCTTTAAATTGTACATTGCCTCTTATTTGCATCTGTATTAATTTGTTGCCTCTTTTCAATGGATCACCTGTAAATATCTCAGAGGATTCGTGTTCAAGCAACTCCTTATAAAGGAACTGGTGTCAAACTTTGCCCCGTTATGGGCGAGAATATACACAGTCATTTTTTTTAACTTGTCAGCTAACTTGACAATATAGGACACAAATAGGTTCACAGGACTATCGCGGACATTCGTTTTAAAAACGTTTGTCCGTTTACCGAATTTAGGGCACTCGTCACATTCGATCTCCATACACTCATCGCAGATAGTCTGGCTCACAAGAAAATGTGGAATTACCTCTTTGGTTTCAGCGTTCGTATATGTTTCTATATCGTAGTATACAGTTATACAAGGGTTATTTTTAGGCTTAGCATCTTTCATATAACATACATGTTTTACTCCATCCGCCTTATATTCCTCCTGGCATGTAGGACAGTGAATTTCGTCACACTTGTGCTTAAATTTCCCCCAATTATCCATTGTGTGAAACATACCACATTCACAGATTCTCATTTTCCTGCACGTGCCAATTGATTTATGGAAATGAAAATAGCTATTATTGAAAAATGTGCGTCTACACACATCACAGTCTCTCTTCTCAGCTTCAACTACATGGCTTTCACATTTGGTGCTTTTACACTGTTCACATACCATGTGACATTCTTTACAATGTCTCACTATATCATCCGCTGACTAGATTATATAATGAAGAAAGTGGTAGTGATTCCCCACGAGGTGTACGCTTCACTGCAAAGGAATCCAGACACGGTTCTAGATCCTCTCATAGCACTAACTTTAAAAATCTCGCGTGTCCATCCTTGCTCAAAACCCTTTGCGAATTTATTTCTCCGAACGCGACAGCCTTACATATTCATTGATTTTGAAGCGCGCCGAGTGTGGTGGTGGTGTTGGTGATCCATCTCTTCTCGGGAGCGTACCTCTTTCTAAAACTTCGTTAGGTGTTGTCCCAATCGTGCGATGGTGTGAGCGGTTGTAGGATGATGCCAATGATTCCAGAATGTCTAGAAATCTGTATGTGTTTTTATGTGTAAAATAACGGTGCATGCGTTCCTTTACGGTGCGCTGAACTCTTTCAGCTAAAGAAGCCTTATGTATAGAATTGGTTGTGTAATAGCTGATATTAAACTCTGTCAACATGTTCTGAAAAGCACGGCCTATAAATTCCTTCCCCATATCAGTACAAAAATAGCCAGGAACCCTGTTTTCTTTTAACATTAGCGTTTTGGTGGTTTCAGCAACTGTTTCAGGTGATTTTTTTTTCAGAGGAACTAGCCACAGATATCTAGAGAATACGTCTATTATGAATAGAATGTAGCGGTAACCATCGTTACACACAGAATATCTTTGCATGTCTGTTAAATCTGCTTGCCAAATAGAATCAATCGAGGAAGCCGTTGTCTTGGCTGTTTTAAACCTTTTTCTCACAGGCTTATGAAGCGTATAAGCGTCCTGCTCCCTCAAAAATCTTTCAACATCTTTTTTCCCTACTCCATAAACACTTCTGTACAGTCTATCTACGCCGCCGTAAGAGGATGGGTTAGAAATGTCATAATAGCGTTTAGTTAATACGTTAGCCATTTGCATATTTTAGAGGCACGTGGGTAGGGTTGACCGTTGTTTAACCTCTTCTTTCTCCTCTTCAAAGGTGTTACCGCCGGGGGTGACGGCGTCTTCAATTGTGCCACATGCGTTGCATGTTCCAAGTCTTTTAACCTGTTCAGATTTCCTATCAACGTTTTAGGGACATTTATTTGTTGTAGTCTTGCTTTAATATGCCTCCATCCTGATGGTGATGGCCTATCCCACTTTCTCACCAGATCATGGACAATGTCTACGATATTCGATCCCTGTACCTTTCATCCTTCCACAATGATCTCGCCTGTATCGGTCCATTGTATGGCTGAATCCTCATTCAATAGATTATAAAGACTTAAGCCTTTACTCCTCAATGTATATGGGAGGGTGCTTTTTAATACATGCTCGATTTGTTGTGTGGCTAATCCCTTAATTTTTGGTTGGTCAGCTGTATCGTCGGGCCCAGATCCTATGTCGCCATATCCATCGTCCCGCGTGCTGTGCCAAATAACCACAGGAATCTCTGTAGGGTTCTTATAATTTTCGTACTCGTGAAGAAATTTCTGCAGAGCTTCTTGGTATAAGATTCTTTTCTCATCAGGTGTTTTTTCACTGTTTAATAGGGCTAGCAATTCGCTTTCCATTCTTTTAAGTCTGCTTTTACGGGAATCTAGAACCGTGTCTGGATTCCTTTGCAGTGAAGCGTACACCTCGTGGGGAATCACTACCACTTTCTTCATTATATTAATCTAGTCAGTAAAGGACCCAAAACTGAAAATAGATGGGAGAAATGACCCTCCTGTTTGTACAATAATTCGTTTTTCTTCGCTAAGTTTGACTTTTACGAGCGAGTGCACGTATTATGTTCTTGTAACGGCGTAGGCGACTTCTGAGGGGGTTCATTGATACATGCAATTTTAACGTTAAGACAGATTTCACAGATGCATTTTAAAAAGTCGGCGTCGATATTTTTAATAAACATCTGGTGCATTGCCCGGGGCAGTCAATGATAGATTTTTATTAATTCACGGTATTTCTTAGTCTCTTTGTCATTCTGGAATATACACCGTTTCAGGCTCGTTTGGAAATATATTCGTTCGTAGAAGCACTCACGTGTTTCGCGGATGAAGGTCGCAAAGCAAATATCCGTAACGCGTGCTTGTACTTCTTTATAAACTTCCAAAAACTCTTTACGCTGATTCGGGAACATTTGATTGGCTAATACCCCAATGTGTGACATTCTCTACGTTGTGCGAATATAGACTAGATATGTGTATTTAACGACACATCGCGCATGTATCTATTTTTGAAAAATAGATTCTGATTGATGAAGAACACGCTTATGTTAAGATGGTGGGAGAATGCTGTAAATGTCTCGGCAAACGTTTTATCCATCTCCAACATGAGATCGTCAATTACAATGACTGTACGTTCATTTCCCTTTAACGAATTAACGTCATATACGCCTTTGTGGAACAAAATATCATCTTGGTACTCGTTGAACACTGATTGATACGTCGAATAGCACCATATAACTTTATGCACAAATTTCGACAACATCTCTCCCTTTTCTTTAATGACTTTAAGCATAAACACAGTTTTACCACATCCTGTAGGTCCAGATATAATACATGTGGATGGGCTCGTGAATCTGAATTTTTCTACAGAGTCCATTTCTAACACGTCACACTCCTAAGTGGATCATTTACAAAATATTACAAATTTTGAGTGCTGTTCCTTATATTTTGTTTTCTTCTCCCACAGAACCGTGAATGACGATGAGGTACAGCACCCCATCATCGACATTACGGATGACCCCGACGACTGTGTAGTTGTGATCTCCTCCCCTGCCAACGAACCCTCACCAGCGATACCGGTAGCACGTCCAAAGCGGAGGTATGATGAAGAGAACCCCACGTCAGGCATAAAGCGACCGAAATACGCGCCTGTTGCACCAGTAATAGATCCCCAACCCCCAACCTCTTACGCAACAATCCCCCCAGCAGCACCTCCCGCTAATATATCCCTTTATTCATCCGCCACAGTTGCCCCCCGTTCTGTTAAGTCAACAATAATAGATCCCCAACCCTCAACCTCCTACGCAACAGACCCCCCAGCAGCACCTTCCGCTAACATATACCCTAATTCATCCGCCACAGTTGTCCCCCGTTCTGTTGAGGATGATATAACGTTTGAGTTGGTGCGCTGCGCAGCCCCCACCCCAGCCTTGACTAGAAATCGGTATAGAGTCAGGGTCGACCATAGAGCCATGTATAGCAATTGAATTGAGCGCGGGCTACGCCGGGTTGTACAGCGTATTGTAGAGTTTGCTCTTCAGAACCGCGACGAGCGTGAAGTCAGGACGAGTCTGTCCTTCGGATTCGGGTCAGATGACGGTGATGTAGATGATTATTGGGTAGTAGTGCCATTTAGACGTTTGGCGGCTGAAGATGTAGAATATATATTAGGACGTATAATGCAAGCCTCCCAAAGTAGTATAGCATTTAATATGGACACCTTCACGATAAATATTGACCGTGTATTCCGTGTTGCGGGTCATAGTGCCATACCGTATACTCTTAACTTCAATTCCCCGATTAATTATTTACCGAAAGCATATAAACGTCGATCGTGGTTGCGGCTTTATAGCAGTACTCTTAGCACGCATGTTTACTGTACAAAATACACAGGCCACAAAAATTTGGTTGCCTACGGTCGTGGAGCGTGCCCGTAAACTAGCTGCAGACTGTGAACTTGAATTTGACTGTAATATGGGTCCTGAAGAGCTGAGAAGGGTAGAACAGGAAATGAATGTCCGTATAGTTGTATTTAGGTTGGATAATCGTCATAGGACTGTGTATGTTTTTAAAAGCTGTGTGAGAGATCGTACAAGACCCCTACTTATTTTAGGATTGTCAGGGACAACGTATCTCCCCATCCGTAATATAAGGTGGCTTTACGCGAGTTATGACAAAAGTCGAAAATATGGGAGACATCATGATTTGTGTAAAGGGTGCCTCGAGTTTGCGGATGAAATAGTGAGACATTGTAAAGAATGTCACATGGTATGTGAACAGTGTAAAAGCACCAAATGTGAAAGCCGTGTAGTTGAAGCTGAGAAGAGAGACTGTGATGTGTGTAGACGCACATTTTTCAATAATAGCTATTTTCATTTCCATAAATCAATTGGCACGTGCAGGAAAATGAGAATCTGTGAATGTGGTATGTTTCACACAATGGATAATTGGGGGAAATTTAAGCACAAGTGTGACGAAATTCACTGTCCTACATGCCAGGAGGAATATAAGGCGGATGGAGTAAAACATGTATGTTATATGAAAGATGCTAAGCCTAAAAATAACCCTTGTATAACTGTATACTACGATATAGAAACATATACGAACGCTGAAACCAAAGAGGTAATTCCACATTTACTTGTGAGCCAGACTATCTGCGATGAGTGTATGGAGATCGAATGTGACGAGTGCCCCAAATGCGGTAAACGGACAAAAGTTTTTAAAACGAATGTCTGCGATAGTCCTGTGAAACTATTTGTGTCCTATATTGTCAAGTTAGCTGACAAGTTCAAAAAAATGACTGTGTATATTCTCGCCCATAAAGGGGCGAAGTTTGACACGCAGTTCCTTTATAAGGAGTTGCTTGAACACGAATCCTCTGAGATATTTACAGGTGATCCAATGAAAAGAGGCAACAAATTAATACAGATGCAAATAAGAGGCAATGCACAATTAAAAGACACTTTATTATTCACACCTTGTAAATTAGCAAAGCTACCCAAGGTGATGGGAGTAGCAGCTGAAGTTTCCAAAGGATACTTCCCTTACACTTTCCTCACCAGCGAGACTTTAAACTACGTAGGCCCACCACCACCCAAACGTTATTTTAACTATGACTGTATGAGTGTAAATGAACGTGAAGACTTTGATCGATACTACAACAGTTTTTATGAAAGTAACCCTTATAATATAGCTGATGAATGTGAGCGTTATTGCGTGAATGATGTGCGCGTGCTTAGAGTATGTTTCCAGGCCTTTAGAAGGATGTACATAGGCCGTTTCAAATACGATCCGCTGCAAGTCGCAACCACCATCGCGTCATTATGTTTTACGGTGTTCAAGAATAACTTCATGCCTAAAGCCACCTTAGCCATTATTCACCGAAACAACCCTCGCAGTTACGGACACAAGGCTATTTCCTCTCTCATACACCTACAGCAACAGACAGGTGTATACATAAAGCACGCCCGCAACACGGGTGAAGTACCCATTAAGATTAATGGTCGTGTTTTTTGGGTTGATGGGTTAAGTGAAAACCGTGTCACTGGTGTGAAGACTGTGTACTCCTTTAACGGATGCTGGTGGCATGGATGCCCCCGTCCTGAGTGCTGAATCGCCGGAGATATCCACGGTAGATCTCCTGCCGACTGTCTTGCATGGACCCGCACCCGCGATCAACTTATAGGATCACAGTTCACTCACAAAGTCTTGTGGGAGCATGAATATGATGCATGGATGGAGACAGACGAGGTGTACCGTGAGGAAATAAACACGATCAAGCGTTCAATGGTGCTGGATCCTCTCAAATGTGGTGATAGCTTGTTTGAAGGACGTACAAATCCATTCAGACTATACTTTCCACCTACGGAGGGCGTGAAGCTCCATTACTACGATTTCTGTTCTTTATACCCATATGTGATGAAGAACAATCCGTACCCCGTGGGCGCTCCTGAGAAACTGGTGGGACCTAACCTGCCCTCCATCAATGAATTTTCAAGAAATTTGAAAGTTCGTTACTTTGGCCTCTCTTTCGTAGACGTACTCCCCCCACGCAATTTATGGATGCCAATCTTACCTGTCGTTATCGACAACAAGCTCATGTTCCCACTGTGCATGAAGTGCGGGGAAGAGAATAACGGCGATTGTAACCATATACCCCACCAGCGTAAGATCAGAGGCGTATATACAAGTCCTGAGCTGGCCCTAGCCGTACGCCATGGATATAGAATACTGAAGATACATGAGGTGCGGAGGTTTCAGAAGCTACCCAACCTTTTCACACCATATATAAACGCATTTTTGAAGGATAAGGTTGAGGCATCAGGGTATCCGCGAGGAGTTGATACCGAAGATGAAAAGTCTGCCTATATTCAACGTTACCGCGACCGCGAAGGTATACAACTTGATCGTGCCCAAATTGCAAAGAATCCTGGCAAGCGCTTTAGTGCAAAGTTGTGTCTAAACAGTCTATGGGGAAAATTTGCACAGAATACCGTCAAAAGGAACATTCATTTGGCACAAAGTTATAGTGATGTCTGGGATTATGCCAATGCTCCCGATAAAGAGGTCATGGAGATCGTGAATGTAGGTAATACTTACATAATAAAGTACAACAACACTGAATTGGCCACAGATACCTCAAGGGTTACAAACATACCTGTGGCCAGCTTCACAACAGCCTACGCCCGTATAAAACTTTGGGGTCTATTGTATTCTCTTGGGCGGAGAGTATTGTATGCCGATACAGATTGCGGGATATTCACAGAGAGGGAGGGTGAATACATGACCGCTATTGGGGAGTTCCTCGGCGAGCTCACTGATGAGATCAAGGATGAGTATGGGGAAAACGCATACGCCGACTCTTTTGTCTCAACAGGACCTAAAACTTATGGGGTACGGGTGAGGGTGGGGGAAGATATGAAATATATCGTGAAGGCAAAGGGTATTACGTTCAACCATGCGAATCGGCGGGTTGTTAACTTTGAATCGTTGAAGGATCTAGTGTGCTTGGACGATGAGGGCGAACGACCTCCCCAACTAACTGTAGGCACCCACAATTTTCGGGCGCAGAAGCTGGGGGGCATGAAGGAACCTAGGGGTACGAAGGTTTGCCGTAACACCTATAGGAAACGTTACCAGTTACCTGGTACCTATGATACCGTACCCTTTGGATACCATAACTTTTGATGCGCCTATTGTTAACTTACTTATGACACGTATTTGTAAATGTCTTGTATATAGTCTTTGATGTATCTATTGTTAACTTATTTATTACACGTATTTGTAAATATATATATATAACTTGAATATCTCGTTTATTAAATCGTATTTGTAAATATATATAACTTGAATATCTCGTTTATTAAATAAATCATGTTTCAATTAGCGTTTTACTTTCTCCTTTGTGTGTGTGCACAGGTGAAAGTTCTAAGCTCCGCCCACTGTTGTGTGTGTGTACACAGGTGAAAGTTCTAAGCTCCGCCCACTGTAAGACCAGCAACGTGAGTCATGCTGCTATCCGGGATTCCCTGCGTGGTCAGTCGACTGCAGTAAGCCCTTGAGATCAGACGTGTATTCGCCAGCGTAGAAGAAAAAAAGGAGATCAGACTTGTATTCAGAAGAAAATGGCTACCTTTAATATTGCTTGTACAACGTTTATGAAATGGTATTCAGCAAAGTGTGAAGATGTGGTGGATACCGAAAAACTTCCTATTCCCCCCTCCTATGCCTCTTTTAAAACCACATTGGATTGTGCGAAGTTGCAAGATGTACAAATACTCCTCGAATACGATGGAACTTCCTTTGAGCAGCATTCTCAACGCCTCGTACGATTTGTCCGTGACAAAATCGTTGCGCGTGTTCAGGCATAAATCCGGTACCGTTAGCTATGTACTGGAAACGGAATGTAGACAAACAAACAAACGGGTTTATTTAAGTGTCGAGGAGATGAATAGAATCTTCGTGATAGTTGAGAAGTGGAGTGAAGATCGTTATAAAATACCTGCTAACGTAGGTACAAGAAGAGAGCAGATTAGTGACGCACCCTCATACGCCGTTGTATGTACGTTGTGTATAAATAACGATCGGCCATGCATTGATATACGGCTGATGTTGAAGAATGCTTCTGATAATAACGCTCGTGTTCCTACGCGAAACCGTTTCATCCTCGACAGAATGTTTGAAATCGTCGGATTCCGCAAGCTGAAACCTATATTAGACGCGCGTGTTACGGATATGCTTTATTTTGATACAGTACTTGAATACGCATACACGGCTCTGCTCGATGGGTTTACCGAGTGTAGGGCTGAACAAGGTGAGAATGGTCTAGAGCTGGACGTTTATTTAAAAAGTTTAGACGCTTTGAAATACCATGAACTTTGGTACAAAGCAAATGACTGGTACAAGGCTGAGCTCACCTACACCGTTCACACTGAAGAACTATTTCTTTATATAACGCGCAGTTGTCGTAACGATTTAGAAGATTATTTCAATTGACGCTATGTTGAGTGAAGACGAGTTCACGATTGAAAAGCTCGGGTCGGTAGAAATAAACCCTCGATTGGAAAAGCGCGTTTATAAACTTGTGTTTAATAATGTAGCTAACGATGAACTCTTTGTGCGTGCTTTTGATTGTATTCTAGACGTATTTAAAGATGACTTACCAACCGGTTGTAAAGTGGGAACCAAAATAGTACTGAACGATATGAAAGCCCTTCATATCGAATACAGGTTTCCCTATACTTTAAGCGGTGAAATATTATTAAACCGCATATACTGCGTAATGCAGAGCAATAATGATGTAATTGTAGACTCGATTAAGTGCGAGTTTAGTATTTTGAAAAAAAAGAAGTGAAATGTATTTATATATTTAACATATTTGTGTGATATTTCTCCTGTACTGTTATATTGAAGGATATATGATTATATGCATATTCCTCGTTATTATTGATCATTCAAATGTATATTTATTTCTATATATCTCCATAATTGTGTGTGTGTGTGTGTCTCCTGTACTGTTATATTGACGGATATATGATTATATGCATATTCCTCGTTCATATTTCTATTATTATTGATCATTCAAATGTATATTTATTTTCTATATATTTATAATAAACAGAATGATGCAATGTTGTTTTACTTAATTCTTTTGGTGAATTATATCATGTTACGCCTTCTAAACCTACTAGCGGAATTCTAAACCAACTTTTAAGAAAATAAATGGCACAATCTGGCAACTGTATACCTGAACAATGGTATCTGGCAACTCTCCATAATAATGTATACAATTAAAACGGTATCTGGCAACTCTCCATAATAATGTATACAATAAAAAGTGGTATCTGGCAACTCAACCTGAACAAGCCATTTACGCCTTCTATGCCAACTGGCTGATTAGGAGTCTATAATAATGTATACAATTAAAATGGCATCTGGCAACTCTCCATAATAATGTATACATTAAAAAGTGGTATCTGGCAACTCAACCTGAACAAGCCATTTACGCCTTCTAAGCCAACTGGCTGATTAGGAGTCTATAAGACAACGCCTACTCGGCTGAAGTCTTAATATGCACTTTGCTCCTGCCAGGTGAACACCTCTCCTCCTTTCTCTCCTTTCTCTTGGGGGATAACGCCGCCTCGAAGTTTCATGACCCCTTGTTGCACCTGCAGCATTCCCCCCTTTTTTGCAACACCCTACACCCCTTTGCAACACCCTACCCCTTTGCAACATTGAGTTGTTGCACAACTCCACTCCCCTTTGCAACACCCCCTTTGCAACATTACGTAATAGTTTGCAACATTCCTGCACTCTAACCTTTTGCGGCTATACTACTTACTCGACATACAATCCCTTAAATTCGTTTACGGTTGTTTTTGCTCATATTTTACAGTGTTGTTTCTGATAATTTCATTATTCTTAATCTTTGTGCACATAAATTTAAAAGCCTGCTCGAGAACACGATTGTTTATTATTACATTATTATGAAAAGACAAACTATATTGAATCACTCACTTTAGGAGACAAATGATATTCATCACCAAGTTCTGTTAAAAAGGTGCACAATCCTTTAGCAATAATCTCACAAATCACTTCATAATGGTAAACGTGAATGTAGTGGTAAAAATATTTTGAATTATCCATAATAACTAGGTTAACGTTTTCTATTGCTGGTGTGTAATCAGTGAGATGTAACATGACGTAATAATATTTCTTATACCATTCGTCAACCAGTTTCATAATTCAGAGTCTATTTTTCTTCAGTGACCGTTGATTTCTTCACCTCACAATGGCTATATTTTTAAATTAGACTCATCCTCCAACACGTCTTTACCATTACGATACCCTGTATTGCTTTCGTTAGAATATCTGTAAAGCACTTGAATATCCTGTTTCATTATTCTTGCGTGAATTAAGGACGATTTAAAAACTTCAAAAGATGCGTGAAAGGATGGCCGACTAGTATTCACTACAGCTTTAGATTTCAGAGAGTACCATTTTAGAAAGGTACTGCAAGCAATACCAGAGGCATCCATTGTTATTAAAAATATGATTATATTGGTATTTGGTAGTAAAATCTTCAGATACACCGTGTCCAGACAGGAAAACCAAATCAAGCGCTGCTATTCGAGCACGCATCATACATTGGGTAGAGTTTAAACATCATGTCCAGACGAGAATTTCACACACACACCCACACACACCCACACAAACACAACACACACACACACACACACACACACACACACACACAAACGCCTATTCATTCAAATGTAAAAGGAAATGATTCGCACAGCTTAAAAACATAAAATAACTTATTTAACCCATTAGTGCCCATCCTCACTCTACTGATTTTGGTCTGGCAACGCCAGACGATTTTATTCAGTCTCGGAAAAGACCTCCTGGTATTAGTGAGTTAAAGTACATGAATTAAGTAAATACTTACAAGTAAATAAACTTTCAATAATAACAATAACAAATAAATACCAATTAAAACTTTAAAATAATAATTTATAAAATAAATAGTAATAATTTTATAAAATGACATCAACAAATTTGGACACAATATGAACACCGATTAATCACTAACCACGGTAACCAAAAGGTATAGTGTTGTAGGAACCAGGCAATTGAAAACGTTTCCAGTATGTGTTCTTACACAACCTTCCTCCCTCTAACCTCTTTCACACCTCCCAGTTTTTGAGCATGGAAATTATGCGTTTCCACAACCAGATGAGGAGTCATCCTATCGTCACCATCATTAGCATCTTCAACACCTTACAGATATACAGGGTTCTTAAGAGGTGAAAAATTCACGATTTTTCGGTTCGTAGGGTTTAAAATCATCCCCTTTGCTTTCACAATGTACTTCAACTCGTCTCCAACCTTGACTCGTCCACCGTAACTTTCCCATCGGCTGAAACAAATGAGTCTGTGTATGCATTATCACCATACTCATCCTTAATCTTATCTGTGAGCTTGTAGAGAAACTCACTTATAGGTGACATATATTCACCTTCTCTTGCCGTAAACACCACACTATTGGTGTCAGCGTACAGCACCCAGCGCCCCAGAGAATGCATCAAACTCCAAAGCTTATTGGGGCCGTAATCTGTTGTAAAACTGGTTACAGGTATGTTTGTGGCACGGGATGTGTCTGTAGCCAACTCAGTCCTATTGTATTGTATTATAGAAGCATTTCCTACATGTACAATTTCAAGGACCTCTTTTCCGTCAGCTTTGGCGTAGTTCCATATCTCGTCAAAACTACATGCAAGATCCACGTTTCCCTTGTTCGTAGTCTGTTCAAACATCCCCCCAACGACTGTTCAAACAAAGTCTTGCACTAAAGCGCTTGCCAGGATTTCGCGCAATGTGTTCCCGCTCAAGTTGTATCTCCTCACGGTCATGGTAACGCTGTATATATATATATTATATATATATCAGTGGCGACTCGTGGTATAAATGTATGGGGGTGCGATTTCCTAAAATTTATAATTTTTAGAATTCTAGTACATAAACAATCACATGGTGCTTCCGTACGTACTTATATGTCAAAAGAAGCCATAAATTTGTATTAAAAAAATATTTTAATAAAATATAAAAATAATTGTTGAATATTTTAAAATTAATATATTTTTTATCTGTTAATTTAATATTTATCGTTTCAAGCAAGGGGGAGCGACCGCTCCATCGCTCCTATACGCCAGTCGCCACTGATATATATATATATATAGTGGACCTAGTTTTAGCCGTTTAAGGTGATAATGATTTAATTGTATGCAATGATTAATTGATTATTAATGAAAGGCTGGGTTGATACTTTATGATGTCATACAGTATCACCGATTGGAATAAGTGGCTATTTGATTAGGCCCACCATACTATTGGAAGTGACCGAGATGGCAGCGAGGGTCACCAGCTTGGATTACACCCAAGCAAATTAATGTTAAGGTTATAAAAAACACCTTATAGTTGTATTTTATTATGAAAATAAAGTCGTTATTTATTCACTGTGATATAACAAAGAATTGACAGTAATTAATTGGTAGTTATACGTTATGCTTATGACATAGACTTAGGTAATAAGATGAAATGTTAATAGCTTAATTGACACGTAATAAGTAATGTAAACGTTGATGGTATGTAAATGGCATGCAACATGGAACATTGAATGGGCCTAGTAAATGATATAAAGAATGCACGTGCGTTTGGTACATTGAATGGAAAACATGACACTGATTAAGTAGGCTAAATGATTGCATGGATGCACATAGAATAATTGATGCGGCCTAATAATAATGGATTGAAATACTTGACAATGGTTACACAAAATATCGTTTATATATAGGACCATTGTGTGATGTTAAGTGATTACGCCAAGAGAATATTTAGTTAACACACAAATATATGACTTGAACATAATAACGGATGATACGCGGAATTACGGTATTGAAATGACACTTGAATTGGATAACAGGCATACTGCGTTCTTTCACGAGAGCCAGTTGGAACGCTTGATTACACTTTGGGAGTATAGCATACCGTTCGGCGGTAGGCTAATGTAGGCTTCACAAAAGTACTTAGAATAGGAGGTACTTATCTTAGGACGATGTAACCCTGTTGAAGGCGGGATGAAGACGAACCTATTAGCGTAGATTCGAGTTGTCGTTGTCCGTTAAGCCTCTCGAGATGATGGATGTAGGCTTCGTGGAGGCCTGAGGTGATGTTACTTCTCGAGGTGTAGGCTGGCCTTATGATCTTGCAGGCGTAGGCATGTGGTGCTGAATATATCTCGAGGAATGTGGAGAAACTTGAAGGCCGACCCGGCAAACCGCAGGCCCGAAGCGATTCCAGTTGGGCCTCGAAGGATTGCTTCTGCAGGTGGTCTGTAGATCTTACTTGATGATAAATTGTAGGCCTTGAAGAAAGTAGCAGGCCGCGCCCCCGGCAAGGGGGCCGGAAGGCGGTTGGTGGACGTGTTGCTCACGTTCGATGATGTGAGTACGAGTGAGTGAGTGAGAATGAAAGCAAGTGGAAGCTCGCTTTTATACGTAGTTCCTGTGACGTAGGACTTCGCGCCAAATCTTAAGACGCCTTCTCCGCGCGTCCTTTCGTTGATAAGGGCTTGCGCTCGCCTTTTGGGAAGAAACAGACTCTCCATTGTTTGTTTGCCCACGTGTGTTTTCCAAGACTATTGATGGTAGCGTGGAAGGAAAGTATTTCTGTCTATTTGTTGGTCTATTTCTTGTCGATCCGCTACATATATATATATATATATAAATCTGTCTCAACACATCGTAATACCATGATGCTTCAACTTTATCCTTCAAGAAGGTGTTAATACAGTATAAGGCGTGAAGAGATTGTTGATCTTCTGAAGCCTCTACACCTCATAAATCTTTAATATTCTAAATGACGAACCGCTAGAGCCAGCTCAGGATTTGTATAAACGCGGCGGATCTTCCTCTGACTGATTGTTCTCCTCTACACACTTCACGCACAGGAGAAACATAAGTTTATGATCTATAACAACGGGCAAGATATGCATCAGTAGTATGGGCTAAAAATGGACGATTGCAAGAATGTTGCAATGTTATAATGACCAATGTTGCAAAGGGGTTATGCAACAAGGGGTGGGGTTATGCAATGAAGGGGGAGAGGGTTTATGCAACAATACAATGCTGCAAAGTGGGGGAGGGGAGGGAGCTTGGGAGGAGACGGGAGGATGACATCGCCCAAAAGGGGTAGCCTTAACCTAAGAGATGAAGAGAAAGGAGACGGAGGAGGTCTTTGGAGGAGAAGGTGGGATATCCTTATCCCCCTAAAGGGAAACCTAACCTAAGCCTTAACCTAAGAAGGAAGGAGAGAGGGTTCTTTATTCCACCGGAGTCCGCAGCATTATGAGTGTCCAGGGGCAAAGCAAGTGTTATATAGAGGATCGTGAGTTGCCAGATATCACTTATTTATATATGGAGGGGGTTACTAGATACTACCATTTATTTTAATTGTTTAGGTATAACTTATTAGGGTGAGTTGATAGATACCACCATTTATTTTAATTTTTTATTTATATGAGGATAGTTGGCAGATACCACCATTTATCTAAATTCACACGAGTTGCCAAATAATGTTTATATTTATTAAAAGCAAGAGCGACTTTCTCCTTAAAGTTATTTAGCAAGAGAACTAATTATTAAAATAAAACCCAATATTAACAATAAAAGAAATATTTAAACTGAAATAAATAAAACACCATTACATCATTCTGTTTATTTAGATGATTTATTGGAAATATATAGAAGATAAATATACACTCGTATACATACGATGGAATATGTATATACTAAAAAATAAAATAAAAAATAATATAAGAAATATGAAACGTATAATCACCAAAATACTAGTTCAGGCGAAATATATACACACAATTGTATTAAATAATGACGGACTTTCTCCTTAAAGTTGTTCAGCGAAAGAAGTAATTTATTTAAACTTATTGCATCAGAAAAATAACAGCTGCAATGCGTCGGGGAATTGATTCATACAGCTTTTGGACAGTGGCTAGAGGAATCCTGAGCCATTCTTCGAGCAAACCCTGCTCCAGTTCCTCCAAAGACGCCGGCGGTGGGAATCGGCTTCTGACCTGCTGCTCCAACTGACACCACAGATGCTCGATAATGTTAAGATCCGGGGATTGTGGAGGCCAATCCAAGCGTTCTACTTCACTAACATGCTCTTCAAACCAGTTTTTAACGACCCCAGCGGTGTGGATTGGTGCATTATCATCCTGGAAGACGGCGCCGCCATTGGGAAACAGCGTTTGGACCATGGGATGGACCTGGTCAGCCAATATTGACAGATAGACCTGGGCGTTAACCCTACCATGCAGTACTACAGCTGGGCCAAGAGTATTCCACGATATTGCTGCCCAAACCATCACAGATCCGCCTCCATGCTTAACGGTTGGGGACAGGCAGTCGGGGTCATAAGCATCTTTAGGCTGTCTCCAGACGTAAACTCGACCGGAACATGGAAATAGCGTAAAGGAGGATTCGTCGGAGTAGACTACATTCTTCGACCGGTCCACTGACCAATTCTTATGGTCATTACACCATTTTCTGCGCCGCTCAATGTTGATGTGCGAAAGGAAGGGTTTGGCAATTGCAGCCCTCCCATGGTATCCAGCTCCATAGAGCTCGCGACGTACAGTTGTGGTCGATACCGGGCTTGCAAGATGCTGGTTAAGCTCTGCAGTCACTTTTGGAGCTGTGGTCTTATGGTTCTTTGTCATAATGCGCTTTAGCACCCGGCGGTCTCGATCACACAACTTCTTCTTGCGTCCACTATTGCATTTGTCGGTGCTTGTCTTTCCATGGTTTTGGTATGCAGACATGACCATAGAGACAGTTCCTCTGGATACATTGAACATCTGAGCGGTTTTCGTCACCGATGCACCAGCCATCCGCGCTCCGACAATTTGCCCTCTTTGGAAGTCTGACAGGTCTTTCATAACTGCTAATTCATAATTCACTCAGATTTGTAAAAACAACGTGAGGGTTATAACATGACGTATACACTCTCTGTTACGCATTTAAATAGGTTTGCCAGTCATTTGACCGTTTACTTTGTGTCTGAGCAGTCCGTAAAGATAACCGGTGAAATAGGCGGGTGTTCATATTATTTTGTCTAACCCCTGTATATATATATATATATATATATATATATATATATATATAGCAAAACAATATTTATTTTAACTAACTTCACCTAAAGTGTCTATTTACTTTTGACAATTCTTGCTGTATACAGTATTGTCAGAAGTGAATGAAAAAACAAATTGCAGCAGAAAAACAATACACACCTTATATATATATATATATATATATATATATATATATATATATAGAAAAAAAATGTATAAATCCGGAACGGGTGAGCCCTCGAGCTGACTGCAAAAGCTTACCGCAAATGACCATTTGGCCGAAATTCAACCATACAGATTTAGAAAACCTCTCTTCTCTCCTATTATTGTCTGCATCACTGTTATTATCATAATGAAGTTAAAACAGCATAAATATGTTCATAAGCATCACATAATTCTTTTCCATTAGACTAAATTAGCCTTTGATTAAATGATAAATTTCCTTATGATATTCCTAATGCAACAATAGAATATATATATATATTATATATATATATATATATATATGTTAACCCCCCTTTTATGGCCTGAGTCGGTTCGGAATCGACGGGGGTTCTGGTTAGGAGGCAAGCAACGGATATTTCTTCTATAACATTCTAATTCTTTTCGGTCGCCACTCTGTTAAACTCTTGGCTACAGACTCGCCAGACTGTTATGCCAATATCTTCTATGGTGCTTGGGTTGTCTCTTAATTTGGGCAAAGGGTCGCCAATTTTTAATTCTTCTCTTTCTATAATACTCTGATACTTTCTCTGATACTTTCTCTGATACTAAAATTATCGACTTTTCTTTTATAACTTGTCGACTTAACTGACTGAGTTCCTGAAGAGAACAAGGCTCGAAGGAAAAAGATAAAAACTTCTTTTACTGAAATTTACTTCTTAAAAATTTACAGTTAGTGCACTGAATTTACAGGGGTAGAGGTTCGACCTCTTTCGACCATGGCTCAGGCCGGAATCTAAAAATATTAAGAAGGCAAGGGGCCTCTGCCCCCTCCCCGCAGCAAGGCTGCTAACAAGGGAGTCCTAATGAAGTGCTATGATGAAGTGACTTAATCAAGAAGTCTAATGAAGAAGTCCAATGAAGAAGTGCTGTAATTTTACAAGTACATGTATAATATAAACTTAAATGTTTTGGGGGAGGACAGTTGAAGGTTAAATTTCCCCCCTTTTTAAACACATGATCAGATGTTTTGAAAGATTTCAACTAAAAATAATTAAAAAAATTAAAATAAAAACTAATTTGTATTTTTCGCCGAGTCTACATTTATGAAGGCGATATCATTTCGTAATAGTACACATAAGTACAAATTAAGTACACGACTGAGTACGTATTAATTTTGGTTCATTACAATTATGATTCTAATTATGGATTACTTCACATTCGCTTATGATTGTCCATTACAGATCTATTAAAGTACATTCTTACATTATAAATTAAATCATTACATTTAATTACAGTTTCAATGAAGTACATTACAAGTTATTATTAATTACAGTTTCATTAAAGTACATTACGTTATATTAAATTAAAGTATTACAGTTAATTACAATTAAACAGTTACTATAACTTTGTTTTGTTTTTACAGTGTTTCATATTAATAGACAATTAAGATGTTTAGAAATATAATACAACGTACATGGCACTTACGAGATAATTTATTTACGAAATAATATGCTATAATATGTTATGAATTTGAAATCAGAGCGAACGGAGGTATTTTATCTTTGAGGCGCTCGAATCTGCCAGTCAGCGGAATTCGATCACTTAACCTCAGCATTTTTGAATATCTTGAGGGGTGAACGCACTTAAAAATAAAAATGAAAAAAATATAATACGAGAACGTATTTGAACGTTTTCGAACGAAGGCAAAAGTTTTGCGTTTCATAGATTGACACGAGTAAAAATGAATATTTAATAAAATTTATATAGGATAATGATCAAGATAAGATATGGACGTAAGAATGAGTATGGTTGAATAATGAGTATGGTTGAATAATAATGTTTATACTACATAACACCACAACCTTATTACTAAAGAATTTACCATACATTGAATACGGAAGATGTCCAAATACTAAGAACGTGATTCAGTGTACAAAATATGGGAAACGTAAAGAGAATAAAGTTATTTTATGACGTCATAGTGTATAAGTCATTATTAGAAAAGATGAATTAGGGAAATACAGTAATGAATAAAGAAGTATAAATCGAAATTCTATCCAAAAACTCGCTTAGGCGATTTTGGTTTCTTATGTAAAAATGAACATTCAACATAAAACTATACGAACATAAGTTCTGCATGAAGACAATGAATCCATATAATGATGGTGTAGGAATTGTTCATTGTTCACTTTTTACATATATACACATATACACAGAGAATCGAAAACTGAAGACGGCACACACACACACACACACAAATACACACAAACACACACACAGAAAGAAAGTTTTGTTTATTCTATATGGATATAATATTCATAGCATTAATTTTCAGAACAATACCCCAGCGTCTTAACCACTATGATACCTAGGGCGTCCATTTATCTATCAACCCAAGCAGACATTCATTTTCATGAGCTTAACGCAATTTAATCACACTACTACGTGAGAATTGGCAAGTAGAAAGTCAAACCGAATATTTTAATCAAAGTTTAGGATCCAATAGTATGACCGCAAACATATATTTTGCAAATATTTGAAACCATCGCGGCAGAGACTGTAAAAAGCAATTAATACACACACACACACACATATATATGTATATATATATATATAAAACCAATTCTACAAGTAAGGAATCTTGGGAAAGCTGGGAATAGTACGACCGCAAAAAAAAATAATTCACAAAAACAATCTTGATTTCTTATTTCCTAATGATATTTGTGTCATCGGATGTTATTGTGCTGTTTCTGGTAATGATCTATCTCAGGATTATGAAGAGTAGCGGCGCTAATTTTGTTTCCTGTGGTACTGAGCTGAGCGACTCTGATGAAGATATTCTTGTAACGACTTGCATCCGAACTGGGAAAAATTGAGGATCAAATAGTATGACCGCAAAAAATAATAATATAAAATATTGTTGTGATAGAGATGGTTGAGCAATGTTGCGAGAGATATTGCATAAAGGGGTGGGTTCCAAAATGGGAAAACCGAGAAAAGTATGGGCGCAATTGCAAATATTGTCGTGGTAGAGACTGCAATGGGTAATACACGATGCGAACATTAAACCTACGGAGAAAATATAAAGACAACATTGGTCGACCAATCAGGACGAACAAAGCGTGGGCCCGTTATATCAGTGTTACGAATGACCAGAACTGCACAGCATACTCCAGGGAACCAGGGAATTGTACAGAGAGAGCACAATCTCCTTGTTTCCGCTTTCTAATATAACCCGATCGCGTTCTGTGTTTGTGGTATTTACTTTACCTATAAGTTCTGTGGCGCGTGCAACAGGCTACCTTCAGAAGAGGAGAACAGTTCCTCTGCGGTTCAGTTCAAGAAAATGGATAGGCCGAACCTTGCACACTATTTGCGGTGTAGGAATTATTTCCCCTGGAACCGTAACTACTGATACATCCTCGGTATTTGATGCATTATTTATTTTGGTACTTCTTGTCCTTGTAACTCCCTATCTTTCCTGTACCCTTCCACATTGCGTCCGGCAACTAATACAGAAACTCTTTCCAAAATTGTTGTGAAAGAAGCTTTATGCAAAAGTGTAAAGAAAAAAGAACAGCTTCAGAGTTCATTCACACCATGCGTACACGTATCTCATGTACACGGCTAGTGGAAAATAAAACGCACCAATGAAACTCTAGACTCATTTAAAATAACCTAAAGTATGCATATATCATCCCTCAATTTCGTACAATTGTTTTCTACAACGCATTCTTTCATCTCTCCTTGAACTATCTCGTGATGGGAGGCCGTTCTCTGCGCCCAGATGATGTATTGACCCGTGGTACGGGTGCTACGTAAAACTGTAGATCCACTTCGTCAAATGACCTTAGATATTGCGAAGGGAGTTAAACAGCCCACATCAATCAATCGACAGAATGCATTGACGACGCAACGTCGTATACATCCGGTTACAACAACCAAATATGAATTATATGACAACCAAACCTAATGGTTACTTTGATTATGACACAGCTGGATTGAAGTTTGTAACCCAACCAAGGTTAGTGAATTAACTTTTGGATTAACCTTTTGGACTAGTTGTGCAAATTATTTTTTTATGTACGTACGTATGTATGTATGTACGTATATATATATATATATATATATATATATATATATATATATATATACAGGGTGGGCGGAAAGTAGCTCCCTAATTTAAATTACATATAAATTATGTATAAATTGTGATTGTATTGTTATATTGTTATGGTGTGTTCTCTAAAGTGTTACAATTGTAACGGTAATCTTTTTTTCTCTAAAGTGTTCTCTTTGTGTTCTCTAAAGTGGTACAATTGTAACGTTCATTTTTTTTTTTCATTTCATATTGAAGGGTAACATGGCTGAGCGTTTAACACTGCAGGAGCGTGCCCAGTTGGCGGCACGGTACGAAGTTTGGCAATCTGTCGTTCGAGTTCAAAGATGGTGACGGGCCATTCACGGACCACGTGCCCAAGTGGACCCGAAAACAATCAAGAACTGCCACTCGAAGCTCATGACCACGGGGTCTGTGGCAGATGTTCGAAGATGTGGTCGCCCTTCGACATCCAGGGCCCAGGAGACGGTGCAGGCAGTTCAGGAAATGTTCGCACGGAGTCCACGAAAGTCAACTCGCCAGGCAGCTCGGGAAAGTGGACTCTCCCGCTACTCAGTGCGAACTGTGCTGAAGAAGGAGCTGAACTGGCGTGCGTGGAAGCCGCATTACTGCCAATCTCTCTCGGACGAGGACTGCGACATTCGCATGGAGTTCGGGGAAATCATGCTGGCTTGGCATGAAGACTGGCCCCATCTCTTCCGCAACATCCTCTGGAGCGACGAGGCGGTGTTCCACGTCGGAGGCTTTGTCAACCGCCACAATTGCCACTACTGGGCAGGAGAGGATCCCATGGTTACCGCTGAAAAACGGCAGAATCGGTTCAGTGTAACGGTGTGGTGTGGTATGACCTCAGATCAGGTTGTGGGCCCGTTCCTTCTGCGCAACACCATGAATGCTGAGCGGTACCTTGCTATGTTGCGAAACGAGGTCTGGCCGGTTGTCAGCACATGGGAGAACATCGACGATCTGATATTTATGCAAGATGGCGCCCCTCCGCACTTCGCTCTTGTTGTCCGTGAGTGGCTGGATGCCCACTTCCCTGGGCGTTGGATGGGTCGTCGTGGTCCACATCAATGGCCAGCCAGGAGCCCCGACTTGACACCGTGCGACTTCTTTCTTTGGGGGTGGGTAAAGGAAGAAGTCTACCGCACCAAACCGAGGACATTGGAAGAACTGGAGGACCGAATTCGGGAAGTCATGTCCTCCATCCCGTCGGAGTTCCTGCTAAAGTCAGTGGACGCCATTCCTGGGCGACTCCAGAAGCTGGTGGAAAGAGTTGGAGCCCACATTGAATTTTAGAGAAAACCTACCATGTATGCCTACCTTTTCATATTATTTCTTCTGAAATAAATGGATAATATACGTATTTTTTTACCAATCCAAAATAGGGAGCTACTTTCCGCCCACCCTGTACGTATATATATATATATATATATATATGTGCAGCAGTTATACGAGTACATTTTATGCATAAGAGACAGATTGGGGGCTGTATTATGCTAATAATTTGTAACTAAACCTAACTATCGTTCGGAATACGATATTTCTGTGACCCTTCTTAACTATTTAAGTTCTTATATATCAATAATTTTGTCATAAATAAATTTATACAAATAAATTATATTAACATAGTGATGGTATGCATTGTACAAATTATACCATTGTTGCGAGTTAGCATTTAAACTAAACATACTTCTAAAATCGACATCGTTGAACCCGTGTAAGAACTTGAAAACCTCGATGAGTTGGCCGCGCAGCCTCAGAGTTTCCAGCGAAAACAATAGGATGCTTATTTATCTAACAACCAACCAGACATTTTCGTGCACTTTTCACGAACTAAGCACATTTTATCCACACTCCGGCAAACTATTTGAGAGAAACATGTGCCCATATTTTTCCTTTTTGCCTAGAAAACGATACTCCTCTCTAAATTCTATTAAATACGCACGCAGACCTTTAGCTACAATCTCACTACAAACCTCGTCATGATATATATTAATGTAGTGGTAAAAATACTTCAGATTCTCCATGATGACAAAATTTACATTCTCAATCGCAGGGCACGAGTACTCGGTATGATGCAACATGACATAATTTCGCTTGTCGCACCACTCATCAACAAGACTCACTAACCATATCCGTTGCTTCTCTTCTGCACGTGTTGTTTCTTCTACTTCACGGTATATGTAAACTTTTATAAAGTTTAGTCCTACAACATAGTTCAATACATCACTTGTACCACGAAATCCAGCAATGCTCTCGCCAGAATAGCCGTAGAGTATTTGTACCTCTTGTTCCTTCGTACGGTTCAATGTAGCCTTAAAAGCATCAAAGGATGGTAGAATAGGGTCTTTCAGTGTTCACCACATCTTCACACTTTATCGAATATCACTTCATAAAACTCGAGTACGCAATATTAAAGGTAGCCATCACTATTTTTCGTCTACGTGAGATTTCTTCAAATACACGCCTGAGATCCACGGCTTGCAGCCCTCAACTGAGCACGCAGGGGTAGACATATGCCCAGGTAGTAGCAGGAGTCATGTGACCGATCATACAGGGGGCGGAGCTTAGGACAGATAATTCAAATGAATGAATTTATTAATATCTTACCACCTGTTAATTTCTAGGAGAAAGAATAAGCGCGAGATATCCCATTATAAAAGTTACGCTAGGAATTCCGGGGGTACTGGGGCACAACAGTACCCCGGGTAGAGTTTAAAGGTTAAAGTTACAAAAAGCTCGTAATAATTTTGATACTACAATTTCAAGGTTTTACGCACTTCTCTGTTCATAGTTAAACATAGGCGTAAGTTTTCTTCAAAACTGATATTAAGTCAGTTTAAAACTTAAGCTTACATAATGTTTAGTTAACTTTAAACTTGCTTTTTGTTATGTATTAAAACCAATTACTATTTGAGATTTGATAGTTCTTCCTCTTTCGAGCTCTGTTATTTGAAAGCTCTTCACTCTTTGGTCCTTAAGTTTTCCGTCCTATTTGTTAATGTTGTCTTTAAAGGATAGGACGTAGAAATGAATTCTTGCTGTGATAACTTTATTTTCAAATGAAAGGAGTTAAGTCTCTTTAGAGGAGTATTGAGCTGGTGAAGGAGAGAGTAGGTCTTCTCTTACAAATCCCACATTTATAATATTCAATTCTTGAGTGAAATCCTATCACTGCTAAATTTTACATAAAACTTGAATGTCAGTTAGGTATTTGAATGAAACGTTTTTGTAAAATTGAATTCGATGTGTAACATTAGCGTAACTTCTCCAGATTGATATATATATATATATATATATATATAAGGCTAATAGCTCTGGCTGATGAATTTATGTTAACACAAAAAATAACAGAAAACAAGAAAAAACAACGGCATAGATTTGGTGATCACAAACAACAGCAACCTAATAGATAATGTAGAGATATCCCCAACTATAATACCGTATCAAAACATTATTGAAATAACATCCAATGTAAAAGCAAGAAGAAAGGAAAGAACACGAACAACATAAAGAAGCAAATTCGAAATTTTTAATTTTCACACCAAAGTATAACCTGGGAAGATGTTGCATCCAACATGGAAGTAATAGATTGGAATTTGTACAACTAGTCCAAAAGGTTAATTCAAAAGTTAATTCACTAACCGTGGTTGAGTTACAATCGTCAATTCAGTTGTGTCGTAATCAAGGTAACCATTAGGTTTGGTTGTCATATAATTCATATTTGGTTGTTGTAACCAGATGTATACGACGTTGCGTCGTCAATGCATTCTGTCGATTGATTGATGTGGGCTGTTTAACTCCCTTCGCAATATCTAAGGTCTTTTGACGAAGGGGATCTACAATTTTACGTGGCACCCGAACCACTGGTCACTACATCATCTGGGCGCAGAGAACGGCCTCCCATCACGAGATAGTTCAAGGAGAGATGAAAGAATGCGTTGTAGAAAAACAATTGTACGAAATTGAGGGGTGATATATGCATACTTTAGGTTATTTTAAATGAGTCTAGAGTTTCATTGGTGCGTTTTATTTTCCACTAGCGGTGTACACGAGATACGTGTACGCATGGTGTGAATGAACGCTGAAGCTGTTCTTTTTTTCATTACACTGTTGCATAAAGCTTCTTTCACAACAATTTTGGAAAGAGTTTCTGTATTAGTTGCCGGACGCAATGTGGAAGGGTACATGAAAGATAGGGAGTTACAAGGACAAGAAGTACCAAAATAAATAATGCATCAAATACCGAGGATGTATCAGTAGTTACGGTTCCAGGGGAAAAAATTCCTACACCGCAAATAGTGTGCAAGGTTCGGCCTATCCATTTTCTTGAACTGAACCGCAGAGGAACTGTTCTCCTCTTCTGAAGGTAGCCTGTTGCACGCGCCACAGAACTTATAGGTAAAGTAAATACCACAAACAGAGAAAGCGATCGGGTTATATTAGAAAGCGGAAACAAGGAGATTGTGCTCTCTCTGTACATTTCCCTGGTTCCCTGGAGTATGCTGTGCAGTTCTGGTCATTCGTAACACCGATATAACAGGCTCACGCTTTGAACGTCCTGATTGGTCGACCAATGTTGTCTTTATATTCTCTCCGTAGATTTAAGGCTCACATCGTTTATTACCCCTTGCAGTCTCTACCACGACAATATTTGTATTTGCGCCCATACTTTTCCCGGTTTTCCCATTTTAGAACCCACCTCTTTATGCAATATCCCTCGCAACATTGATCAACCATCTCTATCACAACAATATTTTGCATTATTATTTTTTGCGGTCATACTATTTCATCCTCAATTTTTCCCAGTTCGGATGCAAGTCTTTACAGGAATATCTTCATCAGAGTCGCTCAGCTCAGTACCACAGGAAACAAAATTAGCGCAGCTACTTTTCATAATCCTGACATAGATCATTTCCAGAAAAAGCACAGTAACATCCGATGACACAAATATCATTAGGAAATAAGAAATCTAGATTGGTGTTGTGCATTTTTTTTGCGGTCATACTATTCTCAGCTTTCCCAAGATTCCTGACTTGTGGAATTGTTTTTTTATATATATATATATATATATGTGTGTGTGTGTGTGTGTGTGTGTGTGTGTGTGTGTGTTAATTGCCTTTTAAGGTTTTAAGGTCTCTGCCACGATGGTTTCAAGTATTTGGTTTCAAATATATTCAGTTTGACTTTCTAATTGCCAATTCTCGCGTAGGAGTGTGATTAAATTGCGTTTAGCTCATGAAAATAAATGTCTGTTTGGGTTGGTAGATAAATGGGCACCCTAGGTATCCTAGTGTTTAAGACGCTGGGATGCTGGTTGAGAGATCGAGTCCGGGCGATGACATTTTTCTGAAAATTAATGCTATGAATATTATATCCATATAGAATAAACAAAACTTTATTTCTGTGTGTGTGTGTGTGTGTGTGTGTGTGTGTGTGAGTGTGTGTGTGTGTGTGTGTGCCGTCTTCAGTTTTTCGATTCTTTCTCTCTCTCTCTCTCTCTCTCTCTCTCTCTCTCTCTATATATATATATATATATATATATATATATATATATATATATATATATATATATATTGTTGTATTAGGAATATGATAAGAAAACTTATTACTTAACCAAAGGCTAATTTAGTCTATTGGAAAACAATCATGTGATGCTTATGAACATATTTATGCTGTTTTAACTTCATTATGATAATAACAATGATGCAGACAATTATAGGAGTGGAGAGGTTTTCTAAAGCTGTATGGTTGAGTTTAGGCCAAATGTTCCTTTGCGGTCAGCCTTTGCGGTCAGCTCGAGGGCTCACCTGTTCCGGATTTATACATTTTTTTTTCCAGAGATGTTTTCAAAGAAAGGAATGGAAGTAAATAAACACTTTAGGTGAAGTTAGTTAAAATAAATTGTTTTTCTGTTATATATATAAAAGGTGTGTATTGTTATTTTTCTGATGCAATTTGTTTTTTCATTCACTTCTGACAATATACAGAAAGGATTGCCCAAAGTAAATAGACACTTTAGGTGAAGTTAATTAAAATAAATATTGTTTTGCTTTCATATGTATATATTATGGTGTTTCACCCGTATAAGGGTTGAATTTTTTTTTTTGGGAAAGTCTCACCCTCTCAAAATATTCGATTAGTTGTGTAAACTGATGTTTTGGAATTTTGTGAAGTTTAATGAACATCTTAAGGTGCCTCATGCCTTGTAAAGTTTGGCTTGCTTGGGTAAAATCTATAAATAACAACTACATTCATAACAAGACGATTATTTTAAAATCTGACAAACATGAGAAATTAATAACTATTTATTTCAGCATTATATGCCGTTATTTAGTTATTTTATATTCAAATTCATTATTTATAAATGTAATATTAGGTACGTAAAGCTTAAGGAATGTTCTCGAAATTTTTTTATTTTTTATTTAATTGAGCACATAAAATTATTTTGTAGTATTGTTGGAAAATAGTTTGTTGGAATTGTGTTTTGCTCTTTAACTTGTCACTAGTTGACCCCCCAACACTGTACATTTTTTAAGTTAATAAAAATAAACTAAATAGAAACAGTTATGAAACAGTAACAGTATGTTGATAACTTTCATATAATTCTTTTGTTTCAGATTCATGGCAGCTAGGCAAAAAAGACAAGAAATTTTTCTTATAGGGAGCAGTCTCGCTCACAGTATCAGGGGATCTAAGTTACCATGTATTGGAGATGTCCTGAAGCAATTTTATTACTTCCATCGGGAAGAGAATGACACAATTAAAGAAGCAGCCAACAAAACTTTTGATGAAATATTGCTATTCTGGAACAAAGCCAGAATCCCAACTAGACCCAAACAACATGTTATTACAAAAATTGAAGGTTTGTATGCCACATGGAAGCAGCTACAAAAGAATAAAACTAGAAGTTCTACTACAGAAAACAAGAAAAGAGAAGATTTTATCAGCACTTTCCCAAATCTATTTGATATAGCTCACGCTGATGCAGCAAAACTGATCCAGAACCCCGAGGACCTTCAGTTCTTGCAAGCTCAAAGAGAGCCTGGACGACGGGGAACTATGGCTGGAATAGACAAGGTAACAATGGAGAAGGAAAGGCGACGTTTTGAAAGAGTAGCAAATGAAGAAAAGAGAAAACAAAGATGCAAGAAAGAAATAGCAAGCACATCAAAAACTGTGGATTCGACTAAAACAAGTGATTCTACTAAATCAGATACAGAGAGTTCCTCCTCTTCTCATGATTCTGATTACTTGCCAACTGTTGGAGGTACAACTGGGGGAACTTCAATTGCAAAAAAACAAAAGTCCATCATGACTCCAGACCTCTGCGCCACTCTAGACAGAACTTTCATGAGTGATAGGGAGGCTGTTCATCTCCTAACGTCACTAATAAGGAGTCAAGTGATTCAGCGTCCTGAGATTTCCGTCAGCCATTCAACGGTATACAGAGCCAGAAAGAAGCACCGCCTAGAAGCTGCAATACAGCATGAAAAGAAAATTAAAGAATCCTTGGTCAATAAGGTGCTTGTTGTTCACTGGGATGGAAAAATTATGCTTGATTTGACTGGTAAAGAAAAGGTAGATAGACTGCCAATTATTGTATCTGGTGATGGTGTCGAAGAAATACTTGCCATTCCAAAAATTTCATCTAGAACTGGTGTTGCTCAAGCTGATGCGGTGGTTTCTACATTACGAAATTTCAATCTTCAAGACTCGGTGAATGCCATGAGCTTTGATACAACACCGTCAAATACGGGTGGACGTGGTGGTGCATGCATCCTTATCGAAAATAAACTTGGAAGGGAGGTGTTGAATCTTGCATGTCGTCACCATATATTCGAACTTCAAGTCGAAAAGGCCTACACTTTCTTGATGGGATTATCTACAGGACCAGAAATCCTGTTGTTTAAGAGATTTAAGGAAAGCTGGAAATCCCTTGATCTCTCATCTTTCACACCCCTTCAAGGGGAGCTGGAAGATGCAAATGTCACTCAGTTGATTTCTTTTGCTACAACAATACTTAAAGATGAGCAACCAAGAGAAGATTACCGGGAACTGCTGGAGCTGTGGATTATAGTTCTAGGTGAAACTCCGCCAAGAGGTATTAAATTCAAAAGGCCTGGAGCCATACACAGAGCAAGATGGATGTCAAAGCTCATTTATGCCATCAAATTATTTCTTTTCCGACATCAAATGAATATAACTGCCAGAGAAATAAGAGGAATCACGAGGTTTGTGATTTTTGTTGTCCGTGTGTATCTGGTAGCCTGGTTCACTGCTCCATTGGGAATCTGCTCTCCTCGTCTAGATCTAGCATATATGGCAAGGCTCAATGAATTCCATGATCGTGAGCTTGCGGAAGCAGTTCTCAATGTTTTCAAAAGACACTTGTGGTACTTAGGAGAAGAGTTGGTTGCTTTCAGCTTCTTTGACGATGAGGTGGACATTCTCGAAAAAAAGGAAATGGTAATTGCATTGGAAAATCGTGAAAAAGGTAGGCGTCTTTAGGCATCTAGTGATGGAACATGGAAACCCTTACATCATTACGTTACAACAGCAACAAAGAAGTTCTTCAGCAAACTGAACCTTGATCTAACCTTTCTGAAGAACGATCCAGCTTTATGGGAAGAGGATGAAAATTACAAAGTAGCAAAAAAAATTGTTGGTTCTTTACAAGTCGTGAACGATACAGCGGAGAGAGCTGTAGCTCTCGGTGAGCTCTCCTCGGGGAAATTGACAAAAGATGAGAAGCAGTACCAATGTCTCATCCAATGTGTGAAACAACACCGGAAATTGGTTCCAAACGTCAAGAAGTCAACTGTACTGTGATAGTCATTACATTTGAGAAATACCGCTATCTGAAATATCTTAATAAAACAAAAACAGTAATTTTAACATTCATGAATAATATTATCTTGGAAAAAAACTTTGGCTCTCTTGCGGCACCTTTTATTTTGTTGTATTGTAATGAAAGTTTATAATTTTTAGTTTTGTATGAAATGGAATAATTTTAAATGATGAGAGAATAACTTTTTAAAATTTCATTTTTTTGAAACACCCTAATATATATATATATATATATATATATATATATATATATATATATATATAATATATATATATATATATAAGCAAACAACCACAAGGAAAAGGACTTTGTGTTTCCTTTTCCTTGTGGTTGTTTGCTTATTAATAAGGTCACGTGTTATTTTGTGATTCTAGTGCATATATATATATATATATATATATATATATATATATATATATATAATGTGTGTATTGTTATTTTTCTGATGCAATAAGTTTAAATAAATTACTTCTTTTGCTGAACAACTTTAAGGAGAAAGAAAGTCGGTCATTATTTAATACAATTGTGTGTATATATTTCGCCTGAACTAGTGTTTTGGTGATTATACGTTTCGTATTTCTTATATTATTTTCTTATTTTATTTTTCAGTATATACATATTCCATCGTATGTATACGAGTGTATATTTATCTTCTATATATTTCCAATAAATCATCTAAATAAACAGAATGATGTAATGGTGTTTTATTTATTTCAGTTTAAATGTATTTCTTTTATTGTTAATATTGGGTTTCGTTTTAATAATTAGTTCTCTTGCTGAATAACTTTAAGGAGAAAGTCGCTCTTGCTTTTAATAAATAAAAACATTATTTGGCAACTCGTGTGAATTAAGATAAATGGTGGTATCTGCCAACTATCCTCATATAAATAAAAAATTAAAATAAATGGTGGTATCTGCGAACTATCCTCATATAAATAAAAAATTAAAATAAATGGTGGTATCTATCAACTCACCCTAATAAGTTATACCTAAACAATTAAAATAAGTGGTGGTATCTGGTAACCCCCTCCACATATAACTAAGTGATATCTGGCAACTCACGATCCTCTATATAACACCTGCTTGGCCCCTGGACACTCATAATGCTGCGGACTCCGGTGGAATAAAGAACCCTCTCTCCTTCCTTCTTAGGTTAAGGCTTAGGTTAGGTTTCCCTTTGGGGGTATAAGGACATCCCACCTTCTCCCCCAAAGACCTCCTCCGTCTCCTTTCTCTTCCTCTCTTAGGTTAAGGCTACCCCTTTTGGGGGAGGTCATCCTCCCTTCTCCCCCGAAGCTCCCTCCCATCTCCCCCCCCTTTGCAGCATTGAGTTGTTGCATAAACCCCCTCTCCCCTTCATTGCATAACCCCCTCCCTCTTCATTGCATAACCCCCACCCACCTTGTTGCATAACCCCTTTGCAAAATCTTGCAACATTGCTCATTATCTCATTGCAACATTGGAACATTCTTGCACTCGTCCATTTTTCGCCCATACTACTAACTACTTGCATCCGTAAATCGCGAGGACAAAGCACGTCAACGAAGGATACGTCAAAATAGTTCTCGCTTAAATTGGCTGAGAACTCGATGATTGGGAGTGCGACTCTCACGAGTTTTTCAGGGGCACCTACGAAGTAATTGTTTTTCATAACGTAGTGGTATAAAGAACAGAAGTTGAAGTAATGAATGTTTACACCCTCCGTAGGTAGAAAGTATAGTTTGAAGGGATTTGTACGACCTCCAAACAAACTATCACCGCACTTGAGAGGGTCCACTATTATTGAGCATTTGATGGCCCTTATTTCGTTACGGTACTGCTTGTTGGTTTCCATCCACTCATCATACTCGTGCTCCCATAATACCTTATGAGTGAACTAAAAGTTTATAAGTGGATCGCGAGTGTGGGTCTATGCCAGACTATCAGTGGGGGATCTTCCGTGTCAGTGTCCTGTCATGTCACAATCAGGACGCGGTCATCCGTGCCATTGGCAGCCGTGGAAGGAGTACACCGTCTTCTCTCCGGCACAGGGGTCCTCACTCAACCCATCCCCCCAGAATGTGCGGCCGTTGATCTTGATGGCCACTTCTCCCGTATTGTGAGCGTGTTCTATGTATACACCTGTCTGCTCTTGTATGTGTGTGAGCCAGTAATCAGCCTTATAGCCGTAACTGCGTGGATTGTTTCGTGGTATGAGGGTTAGTGTATCTTTTGGTATGAAATTGTTTTGGAATACACTAAAGCACAGTGAGGCAATCATGGTTGCAGTCTGTAGCGGGACGCATCTGAATCGGGTGATATACATGTTTCTAAAGGTTTGGAAGCAAACTCTAAGCACACGTACATCATTCGTATAATAACGTTCACATTCAGCCGCTATATTGTATGGATTATCCCCAATGAAACTACTGTATTGTAATAACGATCAAAATCGTCTCGTTTATTCGCGCTCATACTGTTGTAGTTAAAGTAGTGCTTGAGGGGTGGTAGGCCAATGTAATTTAAAGTGTCGCGAGTGAGAAAAGTTTAAGGGAAATAGCCTTTTGATACCTCGGCATCCACTTCTATCACCTTGGGTAGCTTAGTTAACTTACAAGGTGTGAATAGTAATGTATGTTTGAACTGTACATTACTCCTTATCTGCATCTGTATGCATTTATTGCCTCTTTTCAAGGGCTCACCCGTGAATATTGTTGATGACTTATGTTCAAGGAGCTCCTTATAAAGAAACTGCGTATCAAACTACTTTGCGGCATTATGCGCTAAAACATACAGTCATTTTTTTGGAATTGATCGGCTAGTTTGACTGTATAATCTACAAAGAGCTTTATGGGTGATTCTGTCATAGTCGTTTAAAAATATTGGTTCATTTACAACATTTACGATATTCATCACACTCAACATTCATACATTCGTCGCACAGGGTTTGGCTTACGAGTAAATGCGGGATGACTTCTTTCGTCTAGTGGTTAACGTATGTCTCTATGTCATAGTATACAGTAATACAAGATTTATTTTTGTCTTAGCGTCTTTCATTTAAAACATGTTTCACCCCATTCACCTTATACTTCTCATGCCATGTAGAGCAATGAATTTCATCACATTTATGCGTGAAACGTTCCCATTCATCCCTCGTAAGAAACATTCCACATTCACAAATCATTACCTTTCTGCACGTACCATTCAACTGATGGAAATCAAAACAATCATTATCGAAAAACATACGTTTACAAACCCTACACTCTTTCTTTCTCTCTCTCTTCTCAGCTTCTACCACTCTGATTACGCATCTAGGACTTTTACACTGAGCACATACCATACGACAGTTCTTACGATGTTCCTACGAAACTGTACCTTTCGATTACACCAGTACACATTTGAAAACTTGTCGATCGATTTTTACAAACTAGTTGGTGATTCTATATAATTTGAGTGCGCTGATCTCAAAAATATAGTTAGTTTTCCCTATCACGTATGGTTTTCTTACTACAGGTGTGTCATAAATCCCCCATTTATCCCCAAATGTGACCCATCTTATCGAGACCAACATTGGATTGCACATGCTAAACCATAAATTTTGTTGTTATAGACTACAGTAACGCTTACATAATAATGTAGGGTAAATATATATAACAACCAGTCCCGTTCCCAGCAAAATACTCTCTCCCCTCCCATCAATGGGTGGTTAACATTTGGGGACAGATGAGGTATTACAACAACCCTTGTAGCACGAAATCTTTAGGTGATAGAGTAAAACCTAATTAAAGCAGAATTAAATAGCTCCTAGCTCTTGGACAAGCATATTGCTTGTTTATGAAAGAATAAAAAAATAACTGAAAGAAACAAAATATATTTACCTTCTTTACTTGCAAACATTTCAGGACTTATTCCAAAGACTTAAGACTACAAAGGTAGATCTGACTAATGACGACTAAACCGGTGCTTCTTTGATGTTTTCTTATGCTGTGCATTAGGCTGATCTCGTTGCAGACACCAGCAGTAATCCGCCATCATATTTGTATGCCATCTTCCTTGATATCTTCTTTCCATGGTTTTGATGTCCTGGTGAAATCGTTCCCCTTGCTCCTCACTCACATCTCCGAGATTTTCGGGAAAACGGTCAAGATGCAAAAATAAGAAGTGAACTTTCAGGCTCATGTTGCAGCCTAAGGCGCAAACTTTTTAAGCATATTTTCCACCAGTCTTTCATAATTTTGGCTTTTGTAGTTTCCTAAGAAGTTTTCAACAACATCTTTGAAATCAAGCCATGCTTCTTTTTCTTTATTGGTCATTGTGTTCAGGAAATGATCGTCTGTCAATAACTTTCTAATCTGAGGACCTATAAAAACACCTTCCTTTATTTTCTCGTAGCAAATCTTTGGATATTTTGAACAAATGTACTTGAAACACTCACCTTCTCTATTCAATGCTTTGACATACTGCTTCATCAAGCCTAACTTAATGTGCAAGGGTGGTAGGAGGATTTTATTTGGTTCAACTAGATGTTCATGTAAAATGTTCTTTGATCCTGGGGTGAGATTCTCTCTAGGAGGCCAAGTTTTCCTCTTCCAGTGCTGGTCACGTGCTCGACTATCCCATTCGCAGATGAAACATGGCATCTTAGTGTATCCTCATTGCTGCCCAAGTAACATGCAAAGGACTTTGAGATCCTCACACAATATCCATCTGTGATTTTGATACTGAATTTTTTCCAGAAGCAGTTTCATGTTATCATAGGTCTCTTTTAAATGAGTAGGATGGGCCACTGGGATTGATGCATATTTGTTACCGTTGTGCAGTAACACTCCTTTTAGACTGGTTTTAGAGGAAGCTATAAACAATCTCCAGTCACTGGTTTGGTATTCGATGCCTAGCTTGCACACTAATCCTGTGATGTCCTTGCAAAATACCAAGGGACCATCTTCTTCGAAAAAAGGCACGAAGTCTTTCTCACGATTTCTGTACCAAGCGAAGTATGTGTCGGATGCCAATAAATTGTTCTCCTGCAATCTAGACCCCAAAAGTTCTGCAGAGTCCTTAGGCAGATTCAAATCCCTGACTAAGTCATTTAGTTCGGCTTGGGTTAATGGTTTAGGATCTCGGTCAGCTGTTGGCTGTTCATAAACATCATCATTGTCTGGATTTGGAGCTGAATCAGAATCTGAATACTCTCGGGTGGGCGGGGGATAGGAACTTCTGGACCATGGGGTACCGGCCTTATTGCAGATGGAAGACTTGGGTATTGAAGGCTCTCTTTATTCTTTGCATTATAACCTTTAACATTGCAAGAACAGAAGCAGCAGTCGTCGGTATGGTTTCTAGGCTCGCCCATACCATAGGGATCCCAAATGACAAACTTTTCTTTTTACCTTTGCTCCAATTCCTTAGTGCCGCAACACACGTAAGACAAACCTTGTGTGGAGCCCAACTTTTGTCTTGATCTCCTAATTTAATTCCAAAATAAGCATGATAAGCTCTCTTAATGAAGGTCGTTACATTTGTCCTTTGTTTTACAACAACATACCGACCACAAATATAACAAAATATGTCTGGACTATGGGTGCATCCTCTAGAAGCCATTATTAAAATTTTAAAGACGTAATGTTAGAATTATCTATCTGAAAAATATGAAAAAACGAAATTAATTAAAGATAAAAAAGGTAAAAAATTACAAAACGCCCCAAAATTGTTTTGCTAATAACTTTAAAACTGTGGGTGACAGAAAAAAACTGGTAGCATTTTTTAATTCAGCGCAGCGAACTGCTTCAGAATCACAACTCAAAATAAAGAAATCGATTTTCATGCAGACCGGTGTTATCGTGGTTAGTGATTAATTGGTGTACATATTGTATCCAAATTTGTTGATGTCCTTTTTAAAATTATTACTATTTATTTATTTTATAAATTATTACGAGTATTTTAAAGTTTTAATTGGTATTTATTTGTTATTATCATTGAAAGTTTATTTACTTGTAAATATTTATTTAACTCGTGTACTTTAAACCACTAGTGCCAGGAGGTCTTTTCCAAGACTGAATAAAATCGTCTACCAAAATCAATAAAGCGAGTGACGCTGGGCACTAATGGGTTAAATAAGTTATTTTATGTTTTTAAGCTGTGCGAATCATTTCCTTTTACATTTCAATGAATAGGTGTTTGTGTGTGTGTGTGTGTGTGTGAAATTCTCTTCTGGACATGTTTAAACTCCATCCAATGTATGATGCGTGCTCGAATAGCAGCGCTTGATTTGGTTTTCCTGTCTGGACACGGAGTATAAGCTCCGCCCACAAGTTGTAGTGAATACTGGTCGGCCATCCTTTCACGCATCTTTTGAAGTTTTTAAATCGTCCTTAATTCACGCAAGAATAATGAAACAGGATATTCAAGTGCTTTAAAGATATTCTAACGAAAGCAATACAGGGTATCGTAATGGTAAAGACGTGTTGGAGTATGAGTCTAATTTAAGAATATAGCCATTGTGAGGTGAAGAAATCAACGCTAGTAGTATGACCTCAAAATGGGAGAGTGCAAGTATGTTGCAATGCAGTGTTGATCAATGTTGCAAGAGGTTATGCAACAAATGGGGGAGGGTTGTGCAACAAGGGGCGGGGGTATGCAATGAAGGGGGTAGGGGTTATGCAACAAATCATTGCTGCAAAGCGGGGAATGGTTATGCAACAAGTTAATACTGCAAATGGGGGGAGAGGGAGGGAGCTTTGGGGAGAAGGGAGGATAACCTCCCCAAAAGGGGTAACCTTGTCTAAACTTGTCAGCGATCGTTTCTCTGAAAACTTTTTTTTTATTCCAAGGCAGAAGAATAGCGGTATAGCACATGAAACAAGTGAAGTGTCGGGCAAAAAGGTTAGCCGCAAAGGATCACCTGACCTATATCTCGTCTCAAAACTGGGTTTTGCCTCAGCTGACTCCAAATTTTGTTTCAGTGATCTCAGTTCGCATTAAATTTATTTTTATATTTTATTTTTCTTTGCGTATACTTTCCACATTAATAAAAGGTTTATTATTATTATTATTATTATTATTATTTTACAGGAATACCTCGAAATTCGTCGTTAATTTGTTCCGGAATAACACGACGAAATATGAAACGACGAAATTCGAGGTAGATTATAACATGTTTCAATGAGAAAACATTTTACTGTATTATGTTATTAAACAGATTAATTAATCAAATTCTACTCGTTTTTCGGCAAAATATGTAATATATTGCGTTGGTAAACAATTGAATTTCGTCAATTTCGATCGTTTTTTTTCAAATTTAAAAAAAAAACGACCAATCTGCGAATATGGAAGACGGATTGCGAAACTATAGGTAGCAAAAGAATGACGACGAATCTGCGAAACGACGAAATTCGAAACGACGAATTTTTAGGTATTCCTGTACGGGCATTTGCACAATGTTTTCAAAATTAACACACACACACACACACACACACACACACACACACACACAGTATTGATTTGAAATCACTGTTAAAAATGATAATTATCAGAAATCAACTTATAGGGTTTGCATCAGACAACCAGTCAAGAAATTGCGCTTTTACCGAGCAGTCAACCCAGCGATTGCCATATCATTATTATTACGTGCTGTGATTTCACGAAGGTCAAGCTTATCGCGCCTCCTCTCGAGTTGGTTTGATGAAGTAGTGAGTTGGCTTCTTTTACTATCCACCTCACAGGTACACCTGACTTATCGGGGCTTGTATGTACCAGGCGTCTAATATTCTTTTACACTCCATGGATTTTAGTTCCTACTTTTTCCGTACTGTAACAATTTAAATTTCTCAGTGTTAAACTTCATATAAAAACCAAGCGACTTCTCCTAAAACTCACTACATTATTATCCCAGTCCCATCCTTCATGCATTAAAAAGTTCTACTTTATTGGTAACCTTCGATTAGCATCCTCCCGAATTGTTCATTCTGACGAAGGTCAAGCTTTTCACTCCACCTTAGACCTTCAGTTTAACGTGGAATCCGACTACGCGGCGGGCAGAAATTACAGTGTTATTGCCCGGACTCGATCTCTCAACATCCAATCAGCAACACAGCGTCTTAACCACTAGGACACCCAGGGTACCCATTTATCTGCCAACCAATTGTGTGGAAGGATGGTCGTTTACCGTGCACCGGCGGCCGTCACCGGGTCTCGAGCCCGGATGAACTTTGAAACTAATCTTTTTATTATACTTTATTTCATACAAAAATGACTAAATTCTGTTGCATCTCTACAAAAACATTCTTCTTGTAGAGATCTTCTACATTTCTTATTTTCTAATGATCTTTGTGTCATCGGATGTTACTGTGCTGTCTCTGGTAATGATCTATGTCAGGATTATGAAGAGTAGCGGCGCTAATTCTGTTTCATGTGGTACTGAGCTGAGGGGCTCTGATGAAGATATTCCTGTAACGACTTGCCGCCGCTCAAATTGTCCATCTCCCTATCCAAAATGGGAAAAAATTGAGGATCGAATAGTATGACTGAAAATAATATTAATGCAAAATATTGTCGTGGTAGAGATTGCAAGTGGAAAATGTTGATTAATGTTGCAAACGGGTGAGGGATATTGCATGAAAGGATGGGTTCCAAAATGGGAAAACCGAGAATAGTATGGGCGCAAATATTAATACAAAATATTGTCGTAACAGAGCGTGCAAGTGAGCTCATACACCTTGACATGTGAGCATTAAATCTACGGAGAGAAGATAAAGACACCATTAGTCGACCAATCAGGACGTCCAAAGCGTCGGTCCGTTATATCGGTATTATAATTGGTACACAAATTTAACACAGCCCCGCCCAGTTACAGTGACAACCAATCATCAAACTTACGAACCGCCTATTAGTCTTTTGGGGTGGTGCTTAGGGATCATGCATATAAAAGGAAATATTTTCAGCTGGGATTCACAGACAGTAGTTATTTTCGCCAGTGAATAAACATTCCCTCCGTCATGAATCAAGAACTTTACAGTTTACCGGATTGATATCAAGATGGAGACAATGCAGCGGTGTCTACAATTAATCTTTTTAACGCAGCTCCTTACGATCTGACGCAAGGGACTGCCGTAGAAATGTAAGTAATTATGTGCCTGTAATTTTATTTTACGTAGCCAATTATTCGCGAACTGGTTATTTATTTAGTATGCCTGTCATTAGGAGAAAGCGCACTGTTCTGGATTATTTCATCATATATCTGGAGGGTTTTAGTAATTCATCTCATCACATTAAAAAGGCTTCATTTAAATAGTAGGTATCCGCAATTATAGATTAGTTTGCAGTTAATATTATGCTAAAGTCCTGTTTTGATTCGTTGAAGTTTTTTATAGCAATCCTTTGCAAGTTTTAAATAATTTTATAATTTCCATAATAAATGTTATTCGGCATTTTCTCTTAAAGGAACTCTCTGAAAGGTTCAAAGATATCTTCACATTGTAATACTCTAATACTCTTACTATATGTCATACTCTGCATATGTTTTAAACAATTGGGTTTTATTAAAAAAGATTCAATATGAACTAATTAATTATTCTTTCTCCTTTAAGGTCCGATGAGGATTTGACTCGTGTTATACAATCTTTTCGTTTTGAAGAACCGCATATCGTGGACCTGAATACGGAGGTAGAAGATTTACCGAGCAGTCAACCAAGCGATTGTCACATCATTAACGAAATAATGTATTTTTTTATGCTTCGATCTTTTTTCGGGGAAGAAGACACAATTATTAAATGAAAGAAATCATGTTTTTAGTACAATAACCATCTTAAATAAGCTACAGAATACACAAACTAACATTATTGGATACAAATATATATATATATATATATATATATATATATATATATATTATATATATACTCAGTCTAGGGTGTTTCATAAATGAGAACCACATTATAGTTTTAATCCACATAGATGCCCATGTTCATTTTACATATTTATCACTCCTGGCCAAATATGAGACTCCTTCGACAACAATAAGGGGTCCCTAGAAATCACGCCTTACGTCAGAGAGCACAGACTCATTACTTCTTCATCATTTCCCCCTTCTGCTTCTTCGGAAAATCCTTCCTGTTCTTGAAACTGCTTTCAGCAGGTACTGTTTGTCTTCTTCCTTCGTTGTTAGGGCAGTATTGAATTTCTCGATGAGAGCGATCCCCCGTTCAGCCGAGTCGTTCACCACAGCCAGGATACGGACCCTAGCCAGGCCTGCTTGGTAGTGTGGGTCGCTTTCCCAAGACGAAGCGGGATTTTCGACGAAGGCGCCGTTGATCCCGAGTGCGGTGAAGAGATCCTTCGTCCTCGAGGTAACGAAATCCGAAATCTTTCCTTTGAAGGAGCCGAGGACGGTCTTCCCCTCCAGACGCTTCAACGCTTTCCTCGATGCCGGCTTGGCGAGGTTCTCTAGCATCCTTTGTTTCTCTTCCTTAGGAACCCCTTGATCGAAGAATGCCAAGCCGACCAGCGTCTCGGAGAAGTACCAGAGGTGTCGTTTCATGGCCGCTTGCGCTTGCTTGGCGACGTCGACGATCACGGCATCTTCCTGCAGTATTTCCAGGTCCAGCAAGAACTCCAGATCCACAAGTGGGCCTGCTCTGCTCTCGTCGCACGACTCCAAGCCTTTGCGTAGGCCAGGGCGACGAACAGGCAGATTTCTGTGACTTCTTTCAGCTCCCGCCCGGTCATCCTGAACTGGTCCTGAAGGAAGTACAGCTTCAATCAGTAAATGACTTTCGCCATCCACCGCGCATGGTGGTATGCTCCTGGCTTCCGCAGTGGCACATTGGCGACAGTCTCTTCCCCGAGAAAGAGGATAACCAGTTGAAGTTCTTGGTAGTCATCCCGCGGCTGACCAGAAGCCAGAGCTTCCCTCACGACAAGGACAGTTCGATCCTTGAGACCCTGAAGAGGTCCAGCGATGCTGCAGCTATCTGAATCAATAGCAGTGGTCATAAGAGATCGGTCGATGAAACCCCACTGCTCTCTCTTGGAATCTTTTAAAGATCCCAGTCTCGGGCCCAGAGGTGGGGCCCATCGAAGACCGGAAGACTTGGGCCAGGACGATTTCGTACATATGGTGCCTGCATGCTAGGTAAAGAAGTTGCTTCCCGAGACCCTCCTCAATCTTGACGCAGGCTCCCACGTGAATCCGAGTGTTCGATGCCGTTGTGTCGAATGATAACCCCTTGATTCGTTCGGACAGGTCGTGTTCCCGCACAAGATCAATGCAGACGCGTGCCGTCTACGCTCCCGTGCCAGCTGGAACTTTCGGAACTCCAAGCAACTTCTCCTGGCCGTTCCCGGTGACCAGCACAGCAATCCGGTCCACAGATCTGTCACCACCTGTGATTTCAGGCAGCATTTTCCCGTCCCAGTGCAACACTAAGTGCTCCTCAGGAGAGAATTCTCCCTCTTGATACGCCTCTGCTGCTTGCTTCCGAAGCGACTGGCGAGCACGATGCATTGTGGAAGAGGAGATGGATACCTCGTTCAAATCGTGCCCCAAGGATTGCGCGACGACGGCGTAGGACATCGCTGCATCACGATAAGAAATGTTCATCCGCTCGTACGCGACAGCCACATCCTGAGTGATGAGGTTCCTCGACCGCTTCCTCGGAGAAGGACATGAAGCAGACGTGGAGGCTGCCAAGAAGGGATCATCTTCCGCAGATGGCGATGCCGAGGACGAGGAGCTGTCTTCAAGAGTAGCAGCTTCTGTAACCGTCTTGGCCCGCTCGAATTCCCGGTGTCGTCTCTCCTCCTGCTGTTCCTCTCGACGCCTTTTCCTACTCTCCATTTGGGCCAGCTTCATGTCTGCCGACCCCATACTGCTCTCTGTTGGGTCCTCCTGCTGACTTTTGTAGAAGAGCTTGTCTTCCTCGTTTGTCATCATAGAAAGGGCATTGGAATGACCAATATCGAGGATTTCGTTTTTGAGTTCCGCCTTGAACATGTCCTCCGCAACACAACAGCTCTCCTCGGATCTGTTCCTGCTTTTCACCAACTTGTCGTAACGCTGGAGCAGAGCTTCCATTTTCCGAAGGGCGCTGTCCTGCCTCATAGTAGGGATCCTTGCTCTTTTCCAGAACAGCATCACAGCATCCAAACAGAGGTTCAGACATTTTCTCCGTCCTAGGTTTTCCTGTTTTTGATGGAAGAAGCACTTTTGCAAGACTTGTAACTTCGTCGGCAGGCGGCTACCCAGGATCTCCTTATTCGGATGTCCGATGAGCCAAACCTCTTTCTTGCTTCGAGTTGCCATGTTTATCTGCAATGAGGAAATATACGAATTAGAGAAGAGTATAAATACGCAACGGTAGACACAACGAGGACAAAACTCGACAACTGACACGAAGGACAGAGAGCAGTGCACCCTTCCGTCAGGAAGCAAGGCAGTCGACTAACACTAGAACAGCTGAAATTAGAAATACCTAAGCAATCTGAAGCGTCAAATCTCGGGACCCCTAAACGTATTCTGATCTGGTTGAAACCTGTTCAGACGGGTTTCCTTGGCAAAGGAAACAGGAACATCAATGTGGATTGAACTTCCTTCCACTTCATCCATCAACCACACTGCCGTGAAACACCCTAATACTCACGAACAAATCATCATACTATACAACGAGTATGCACAATCGGAGAAAGGCTTTTTATCTGTCTGCATATCATTTCGTTGTTTCGTTGTGTGACACGGGTCGAATAATTTTAAAAAAATTATAAATTCCTTACCACGTGAAATGTGCATGAGAAATGAAAGGCAGTACATCCCACAAGTATTAATAAAATAACCATGTAGCCAGAAGGGATTCCATACAATTTCGGGAATATGCATCTGATTGAGAAATTTTACAATAACAGGGTCACTCCAGGGTTGAGTGCCGAGTGAATCAAAATAGTACATGCGGTCCCTATTTTTAAAATAGATTGCAAACCAATGAATCCTTCACTACCAATAACATGTGTGTTCACAATAAGACTACCGCAATCTCTCGTAGTTGGCAATTTCAATGTTTCATTCTTCGCAAACACACCGATAAATTTGGAACGTGTGATTCGTTCACTATTCATTACTCTCTGAAGTGTATTCGCATCCATTTTAAAAGTCAGTGACAACGCTCCTAAATCTGTCAACTTCTATTAGGGCTTGTGACTCGAGGTATACTAGTACACTAATAGGCGCGTCTATAGGCTTGGCGAATTCCAATCTGACTGAGATGTTTCCACTCTGTTGTGGACTTAAGTGTGTATTTACACTAGCAGATAAGTCAGGTGTGATGTCAAACGGATAAAGGTTAAATTTCGATGAATTCTTTCTGCGTTACCCCACCCGAGCTCATCACAATCACCTGCAATATGGGCCAGATTACTATATGCTCTCGCGCAAAGCGGGAACACAGCGTCTGATGAATAATCCATATCCATAGCCCGCCCAACGCAATGCCATTAACGTATAGAGTTATATTTTTAAGGCCGAAATTCTCGAATTTAAAGGCTCTTTTTATATTTTCCATTCACCGAAGCATGGTCCTGCATTCCAATTAATATCCTTTTAGGTAGATTTCCCAGGGCGATGTTTTCTATCTGTTTCGATGCCAACCCTGCTGGCACCGTGTATAGTTTGATCTGTGCTCTGTTAATTGGGTATTTTACTGTGGCGTGTAGTAAATTTTTCTCAATTTCTATTTGTTTGGTGAACTTAATTTCACTCGCCGTACGCGGAGGTATGTCTCCATAATGTGAATCACAACGGGATTTGCTCCCTCTTCTTGATCAGTTCCCAGATTTAAACAAATCTCAGGATTCGTACGGGTGAGCTTTATTTTCATATCCACCCCATTCACAAGCAACTTCTTCTGGAATATGAAGTCTGTATGCAGGCGTCCAAAACACTCGTATATCTTCTTTTTAGAATTTTTAAATTTGTCCTTTATACTACTTTCGTCATTAGCTTGATAATAGCCCTCGGCACTTAAAAAGGTATCCTTCACTTCTTTGGAAAAGTTCAGCACATTTTCCATATAGGATCGTAGGTGGTAGTACCCCGTTCTTGCCGATATGTTGACCTAATTTAAATATACGTTACACTGGTTGAATAAGGAGTGCAGAAAGTTTGTTTCAGGGTATACAGCATATTTGTCATCGCACTCCGTTCCATCAGAATGGGGTATACGTAGTTTAGTATACATGTGCACACAGCTTGGGTCAAAAAAGTAAGGGCCTGAGCTGGTTATCACGAATTCTATAGGGGCACTCGGGCAACTAATTGTGTTTACAGGGTTAATTGTAATAAAGTCGCTGAGTTCAATATAATCTTCAGTTGGAGGCATGTCAAAGAGGGACATCTCCGATTTATAACATTGTGAACTGCATGGATGGATGAAGCGTGCCATGACGACTTAGAGATAGTAACTCCTTTCTCGACAAGCAGTAAACAAACTATGGTTCACGAGATCAATGTCCTTAGCTTATATCAGTCAAAAAAATGGTCAACCATGGGTTCATTCGCTTAGAACACTTCTTCGATGTACTTTTACGTTTAATGCCACGTGGCGGTAACCCCTTCTTTCGGACAGCCCTCTTCGAATTCCCACCACCGCGCATTTTTATCTTTGCATCTTTGACGATTTCGTCCCGTGCACGCTTTAAGTGTTTTTTTAGAGCTTCTTTAGGTTTAGCCCCAGCCAATATGTCTTCTGCCGTGTTAAGACCTGATTGTAACGCTTTCATCCCGATGTATCTGGCACCCCTCTTCAGCAAGGGGACAGCCGTATGTAGTATGATTGAAAAAATGGATCCAAGTCCACTACCACGCTGGTATCTCACACCTCGATAGACTGTGAAAGGTTCTCTGTCCATTATAACTGCGTCGAGGGTGCAGCTTCACTGTTAAGCTCCCATTACCGAATGGGAAATTTTTTCCTTCAATCGTTCTTATATATATTGAGATATTGGTTATTAGATTAGCTGCGACATTCACATAATGGGGCCTGTCATATGTAATACTGAAACTCTTTCCTCTATGGTTGGGATTGTGCGCTATGCGCAGCAGGCGTGCCTGGGTATCCCCAACAAACTGGTGCTCCACTATATTGCTGTAAATATAACACATGTCTGGGGGTTTATAGCCATCAACCATTTTCTTCAATTTCAGCTGATACATTAGCTGGACAAGTCGTGTCGTGCCTCGTGAAATGTATCTCTTTGGATGATTGATCGATACCGTCGATCGGTCATAATTTTGAGCACTCTTAGGTCTTTAATATTTCGGTTAGCCTGCGATTTTAGGGCCACAGTACATGCATGGATCATTGTTTACGATTTCGTATACTAAATCGCCCGTAAGGTTTGAGCTTTTTAAACTTACGTTTAAGTCTCTCACAACATCTTCGACCGCTCCATAGTGACCAAGTCCTAGTGTTACTTCTGTACTGTAATACCGTGCATCCCCAGTCAGGGCGGTACGCATGGGTTCATTCCGAGTTACCCCGGCTTTTTTACCCATAGAAAGGGTTCTTTATAATCAATATTTAAAAAAAGGGTATTCAGCTGAATTTCGCATATACCCACCACATACGTATCACGACCCAATTCAATGGGTCCGTGGAGTTCTGTTACAAAGTTGACTAGTCTGTTGTTAGGGTGTACAGACAGGGACGAAGAGGACGGGAGTGTGACGTTGAAATGGTTAGGCGCCATGTTGCATACTATTTAAGCTTCATTATTGCATCAGCTTTTATATAGGTTTTGAAGCTTTCTGGGTACCCTAGCCATTTCACCAGGTACATTTTTTCCTGAATTAAATGTCACTTTCTGCAACTTCTCGCGGTTAAAGCCTCCTGCGATTTCTTCCCCATTCAAATCTTCAACGTAATACAACATTATCTCGCCTTTAGGTCTCATAGCACAAACTTTAAAAATCTCACGTGTCCAGCCTTGCTCAAATCCCTTCGCGAATTTACTTTCCGAACGCGACAGCCTTACATAATCATTGATTTTGGAACGCGCAGAGTGGGGTGGTGGTGTTCCATCTCTTCTCACATCATGCTCTGGGCGCGTACCTCTTTCTAAAATCTCATTAGGTGTTGTCCCAATCGTGCGATGGTGTGAGCGGTTGTATGATGAGGCCAATGATTCCAGAATGTCTAGAAAACTGTATGTGTTTTTATGTGTAAAATAACGGTGCATGCGTTCCTTTATGGTACGTTGAACTCTTTCAGTTAAGGATGCCTTATTTATAGAATTGGTAGTATAGTAGCTGATATTAAACTCTGTTAACATGTTCTGAAAAGCTCGGCCTATAAATTCTTTCCCCATATCCGTACAAAAATATCCAGGAACCCTGTTTTCTTTCAACATCAACGTTTTGGTGGCTTTAGCAACTGTTTCAGACGATTTATTTTTCAGAGGAATTAGCCACAAATATCTAAAGAATACATCTATTATGAATAGGATGTAGCGGTAACCATCGTTATACACTGAATATCTTTGCATGTCTGTTAAATCTGCTTGCCAAATAGAGTCAATCGAAGCAGCTGTTGTCTTAGCTGTTTTAAACCTTTTTCTCACCGGCTTATGAAGTGTATAAGCATCCTGCTCCCGCAAAAACCTCTCAACATCTTTTTTCTCTACTCCATCATTGCAAACACTTCTGTACACTCTATCTAGGCCTCCGTAGGAGGCTGGGCTAAAAATGTCATAATAGCGTCTTCTTAATATGTTAGCCATTTGCGTATTTTAGAGACAAGTGGGTAGGGTTGACCGTTGTTTAACCTCTTCTTTCCCCTCTTCAGAGGTGTTATCGCCGGGAGTGATGGCGTTTTCAGTTGTGGCACGTGCGAGGTATATTCCCAGTCTTTTAATCTGTTCAGATTTCCTATCATTGTTTTAGGGACATTTATTTGTTATAGTCTTGCTTTAATATGCTTCCATCCTGATGGTGAGGGCCTATCCCACTTTTTCACCAGATCATGGACGATGTCAACGATATTCGAGCCCTATACCTTTGCTCCTTCCACAATGATCTCACCTGTATCGGTCCACTCTATGTTGGGGTCCTCTTTCATTAGATTATAAAGACCTTTATTCCTCAATGTATGTGGGAGGGTACTTTTTAATACATGCTCGATATGTTTTGGGGTCCACCCGTTAATCTTTGGTTGGTCAGCTCTATCGTCGGACACAGGCCTTCTGTCACCATGCCCATCGTTGTCCGTGCTGTGCCTAATAACCACGAGGATCTCTGTCGGTTTCCTTTAATTTTCATGAAGAAATTTCTGCAGAGCTTCTTGCTATAAGATTCTTTTCTCATCAGGTGTTTTTTCATTGTTTAATAGGGCTAACAATTTCCTTTCCATTCTTTTAAGCCTGCTTTTACGGGGATCTAGATCTGTGTCTGGATTCTCTGAACTTTGCAGTGAAGCATACACCTCGTGTGGAATCACTACCACTTTTTTCATTATATTAATCTAGTCAGTAAAGGACCCAAAACTGAAAATAAGATGGGGAGGAATGACCCTCCTCTTTGTACAATAATTCGTACAGTTTGACTTTTACGAGCGAGTGTACGTAGTATGGTCTTGTAACGACGTAGGCGAGCCTTTTGAGGAGGTTTCATTGATGCATTGCAATTTATAACGTTAAGATGCATTTTAAAAAGTCCGAGTCGATATTTTTAGCAAACATCTGTTGCATTGCCCGGGGCATTCCATGAAAGATTTTTATTAACTCATGGTATTTCTTTAGCGCTTCTGTCATGTTGGAATATACACCGTTTCAGGCTCGTTTGGGAATATATTCGTTGTTAGAAGCACCCTAAACGTGTTTCGCGGGTGAAGGTCAAAGCAAATATCCGTAACGGCTTGTAGCTTCTTTATAAACTTCCAAAACTCCTTACGCTGATTCGGAACATTTGATTGGCTAATACCCCAATTTGTGATACATCTCTACGTTGCGGAATAAGACTAGATATTGGATTTAACGACACATCGCGCATGTATCTATTTTTGAAAAATAGATTCTGATTGATGAGAAACGCTTATGTTAAGATGGTGGGAGAACACTGTAAATGTCTCGGCAAACGTTTTATCCATTCCAACATGAGTCGTCAATTACAATGACTGTATGCTCATTTCCCTTTAACGAATTACGTCATATACGCCTTTGTGGAACAAAATATCATCTTGGTACTCGATGAACACTGATTGGTACCTCGAATAGCATCATATTACTTTATGCACAAATTTTGAGAACATCTCCCCCTTATCTTTAATGATTTTAAGCATAAGTGGAACATTTAAAAAATATAACAAAATGTAAGTGTTGCTCCTTATATTTTACAATCTTGTTTTTCTTCTTTCACAGAACCGTGAATGACGACGATGTACAGCACTCCATCATCGATATTACACACGACCCCGATGACAGTGTAGCTACAGACTCCAACCCCGCTGACGAACCCTCACCAACGACACCTCCACCACGTGGCAGTTCAAAGCGGAGGCACGATGATGAAGAACCTTTCACGTCAGGTATAAAACGTGCCAGGATTGCGTCGGTTGTTAGACCCCCAGTAATAGAGACCAACCCTCTACGTCTTACAACACAACCCCTAGAATAGTACCTTCCTCAAATATACCCCTTTATTCCTGTTCAATTCCGGGTATATCCTCCACAGCAGCAGCAGCTTCTCGTTCTGTAGAGGATGGTTTAACATTCGAGTTGGTGCGCACCGCTACCCCCACCCCAGCAGTGACTAGAAATCGGTATATAGTCAGGGTTGATCCTAGATCCATGTATAGCAATGGTATTGAGCACGGACTGCGGCGTGTAGTTGAACGTCTTCTGGAATTTGCCCTTCAGAACCGCGACGAACGTGAAGTCAGGACGAGGCTAGCCTTCGGATTCGGGTCAGATGACGGAGATGTAGATGATTTTTGGGTAGTAATACCATTCAGACGCTTGGCAGCTGAAGATCTAGAATATATATTAGGCCATATAATGCAGGCCTCTCAAAGTAGTATAGCCTTCAATATGGACAACTTCACGGTAAATATAGACCGTGTATTCCGTGTTGCGGGACATAGTGCCACACCTGTAATTTCAATTCTTAACTTCAATTCTCAGGCTATTTACAAAAAGCATATAAACGCCGATCGTGGTTGCGGTTTTATAGCAGAAGTCTTAGCTTGTATGTTTACTGTACTAAATACACGGACCCAAAAAATTTGGTTGCCTACGGTAGTGGAGCGTGGCCGTAAACTAGCTGTAAACTGTAAACTTGAGTTTGATTGTAATATGGGTCCTGAGGAGCTGAGAAAAGTTAAACCGGAAATGAATGTTCGTATAGTTGTATTTGGAATGGATGATCGTCGTAGGACTGTGTATGTTTTTAAAAGCTGTGTGAGAGATCGTACAAGACCCCTACTTATTTTAGGGATGTCAGGGACAACGCATCTCCCCATCCGTAATATAAGGAACCTTTACGCGAGTTATGATAAAAGTCGAAAATATGGACGACATCATGATTTGTGTAAGGGGTGTATCGAGTTTGCGGATGATATAGTGAAACATTGTAAAGATTGCTACATGGTATGTGAGCAGCGTAAAAGCTCCAAATGTGAAAGCCGTATAGTTGAAGCTGAGAAGAGGGATTGTGATGTGTGTAGACGCACATTTTTCAATAATAACTGTTTTGAGCTCCATAAATCAATAGGCACGTGCAGGAAAATGAGAATCTGTGAATGTGATATGTTTCACATGATGGATAATTGGGCAAAATTCACGCATAAATGTGATGAAATTCACTGTTCTACATGCCATGAGAAATATAAGGCGGTTGGAGTAAAGCATGTATGTTATATGAAAGACGCTAAGCCTAAAAATAGCCCTTGTATAACTGTGTACTATGATATAGAAACATACACGAACGCAGAAACCAAAGAGGTTATTCCACATTTACTTGTAAGCCAGACTATCTGTGATGAGTGTATGGAGATCGAGTGTGATAAGTGTCACAAATGTGGTAAACGGACAAACGTTTTTAAAAAAATTGCCCACGATAGCCCTGCGAAACTCTTTGTGTCCTATATTGTCAAGTTAGCGGACAAATTAAAAAAAAACAACTGTGTATATTCTTGCCCATAACGGGGCAAAATTTGACACACAGTTCCTTTATAAGGAGCTGCTTGAGCATGAGTCAGCTGAGATATTTACAGGTGGTCCCTTGAAAAGAGGAAACAAACTTATACAGGTGCAATTAAGAGGTAATGTACAGTTTAAAGACACTTTATTATTCACACCTTGTAAATTAGCAAAGCTACCCAAGGTGATGGGCGTAGCCGCTGAAGTTTCAAAAGGATATTTCTCTTACACATTCCTCACTAGCGAAACTTTAAATTACGTAGGACTACTTCCACCCAAACATTACTTTAGCTATGAATGTATCAGTACAGATGAACGTGAAGATTTTGACCGCTACTACAACAGTTATAATGAATCTAATCCTTATAATATAGCTGAAGAATGTGAGCGTTATTGTGGGAATAATGTGTGCGTGCTTAGAGTATGCTTCCAGGCCTTTAGAAGGATGTACATAGACCGTTTCAAGTGCGATCCGTTGCAAGTCGCAAACACGATCGCCTCATTATGTTTTTCGGTGTTCAAGAATAACTTCATGCCTAAAGACACCTTAGCCGTCATTCACAGAAACAATCCCCGCAGTTATGGGCACGAGGCCATTTACTGTCTTATACACCTACAGCAGCAGACAGTTGTATATATAAAGCATGCCCGCAACACGGGGGAACTACCCATTAAGGTTAATGGTCGTGTTTTTGAGTTGATGGTCTAAGCGAAAACCGTGCTACTAGTGAGAAGACTGTGTACTCCTTTAACGGTTGCTGGTGACACGGATGCCCACGTCCTGAGTGTGGAATCGTAGGAGATATCCACGGGAGATCTCCTGACGACAGTCTTGCGTGGACCCGCACCCGCGATCAACTTATAGGCTCCCAGTTCACTCACAAGGTCTTGTGGGAGAACGAGTATGATGCACGGATGGAAACAGATGGACAATACAGTGAAGAAATAAACACGATCAAGAGTTCAATGGTGCTGGATCCTCTCAAATGCGGTGATAACTTGTTCGAAGGGCGTACAAATCCCTTCAAGCTATACTTTCCGCCTATGGAGGGCGTGAAACTCCATTACTACGACTTCTGTTCTTCATATCCCTACGTGATGAAGAACAATCCGTAGCCCGTGGGTGCACCTGAAAAACTGGTGGGACCTGACCTGCCTACCATCGAGGTGGTTTCAACAAATTTGAACGGGTACTATTTCGGCCTTTCTTTCATAGATGTGCTCCCCCTTGCGATTTATAGATGCCGATCTTACCAGTCGTTATCGACCACAAACTCATGTTTCCCCTGTGCGTGAAGTGCGCAGAGGAGAACAATAGGGATTGTAATCATACAACCAACCAGCTTAAGATCAGAGGTGTATATACAAGCCCTGAGCTGGACCTAGCCGTTCGCCATGGCTACAGAATATTGAAGATACATGAGGTGTGGAGGTTTCAGAAGCTCCCCAACCTTTTCACGCCATATATATAAACGCTTTTTTGAAGGATAAGGTAGAAGCATCAGAGTATCCGCGAAGAGTTGATACCGAAGATGAAAAATCGGCAAGCGCTTTAGTGAAAAGTTGTGTCTGAACAGTCTTTGGGGAAATTTGCACAGAATACTAGCGAGGGGAACGTTCATTTGGCACATAGTTATAATGAAGTCTGGGATTATGCCAACGCTCCCGATAAAGAGGTCATGGAGATCGTGAATGTAGGTAATACTTACATAATAAAGTACAACAATACCAAATTGGCCACAGATACCCCACGGGTTACAGATATACCTGTAGCCAGCATCACAACGGCATACGCACGCATCAAACTTTGGGGTCTATTGCATTCTCTTGGGCGGAGGGTTTTGTACGCCGATACAGATAGTGTGATATTCACAGCGAGGGAGGGTGAATACATGCCTCCAATTGGTGAATTCCTCGGGGAGTTAACTGATGAGATCAAGGATGAGTATGGAGACATCGCATACGCCTACTCTTTTGTCCCAACAGGGCCAAAAACATATGGGATACGGGTGAGGGTGGGGGAGGATATGAACTATATCGTGAAGGCTAAGGGTATCACGCTCAACCAGGCGAATCGGCGGGTCGCTAACTTTGATTCGTTGTTGGTGTTGTTTAGCCGATCAGCCCACCCTGATCGAGCAAACCGGCGGCACGCAGGTAACCGATCGCCCTCTCCGGAGTGGACCAGAGGTTCAGCGCACTAGTGATGTTGTGTTGTGTTCGTTGTTGTGCTAGAGCGGTACAGTCTGTCATAATGTGTTCAATTGTTTGTGGTGTGTCCTGGCACAGGTGGAAGATGTCGTCTGTGGAATTGTCTAGTCTGTGTTTATATGTCCGTAAGTTGGGGGTGATGTCCACATCGGAATCGTGCTAAGTTAACTCGATCCGATCTGCTCAGCCTGATCTCTTACCTGTTAATGGATGGCGGCTTCGCACCTAGGACCGCATTCGGACCGAGTCGTGTCAGTGCTTTGTGGGTTAGGTGTGTGTGTATGTGTTTTCTGTACTGTGTGATGTCTGTGGGGCCTGGTATGGAATGGAATATTTGGTTATAATATCTCTCTGGTGTTACCTTAATGGTGCGAGGTGTTGGTGATGATTGTACATGTAGTGGCAAGGGTGTTGTGGTTTAGTTGTCGCTGCTGCCATGAATTGTGCTCCCCTCGTGTCTAAATGTTCCCTAATTTTCAGTATTTTTGTTTCTGTGTGCAGGTGTTCTATTGCTGTTGTTTGAGTACATCCTGTAATGATACGAAGTGCGTTGTTTTGTATTTTCTGTAAGGTGTTTAAGTGTGTGTTTGAGATAATGGGTGCACAACATGGGCTAGCATAGTCCATAACTGAGCGAATATATTGTTTGTATATTAGTGATGTTGTTTCCTGCTGGTGTCCAAAGTTTGTGCCTGTTAGTACAATAAGCGTGTTAAGTCTTGACGTACATTTGTTTTTAATGTCCTAAATGTGGTTTGCAAAAGATAATGATGTGTTGTATGTGACCCCAAGTATTTTGGTCCTGTAAGTGTGTGGAATGTTGGTGTTGTTTAGTGTAAGCTGTGGAGTTATCTGGTATTCTTTTGTATTGCTTGTAAGCAAGGTGATCGTTGATTTTGTGGGCGCAAATTTGAGTCTATTGTGTGTGAGCCAGTCTTGTATATTGTTTATGTATGTTTGTAGGTTATTTGTAGCGGTGTCGATGTTGTTGTGGGTGGATGCTAGAGTGATGTTGATGTGCTGCGTGAGGTTAGTGAGTAACTGAGTGGTGAGGTCTGAATCCATGTTGAGTAGGCGATAGTGGAATGTGTGGGTTGGTGATTTGTAAGATTAGTCTTTCTGTTACTTTGGAAGGTGTGCATAGTAAAGTAATGGGTCTATAGGAAGCTGGTTCTGTTGGATTTTTGTTTGGTTTGAGTAGTGTAATAATTTTACCTTGTTTCCATATGTCAGGAATAATACAGTGTTGGTATGAATATGTGCTGATATTTGTGAGAGCTAGTATTCCTTGTGGGCCCATGTGTTTAAGGTGTATGTTAGATATGTTGTCTGGTCCAGTAGCCTTCGAATTCTTAATGTTTTTGATGATCTTGGTGGTCTGGTCTGTATTGAAGGGTGTAATGGTCGTGTCGAATCTGTAGGTTTTCTTGTGTCTGGCTGTTTGTCTGTCTGCTTGTTTCTGGTTGTTGTCTCTGTTTGAGTGACTTATCTTTGCGTAGTGATTAACTAGAATGTTAGCTTGTTGTGTGTATGTTGTGATATTATTTTGGCTGCGACAGATAGCCGCTTGTGAGGTGTGAATGCCGCTGTTAGAGTGGGTAATGCTGTTTATAGTCTTGTATAGCCTGGATGTATCTGTGGAGTGGTTTAATGTTGTTATGAATTCCCTGAATGTTTCTGTTTGTGTTTCTTTGAGTTTGTTGTTTATTTCTGAGTTGAGCTGTTGTATCTGCTGTTTTATAGTTTCTGTGTGTGGTGTTTGTGTGTTTTGTTTGAGGATGTTACGTTGCCTTATGAGGTGAGCTATTTCTCTAGTTTAATTTGGGTTTTATTTGCCCTCGGGTATGTATTTGTTTGCATTATTGATGATCTGATTAAATGTCTTGAGTGTCGTATTGATGTTTATGATGGGTGTGCTGTTTAATGTGGTGAATTGTTCCTCAGTCTGTATTTTGAACTGTTCCCAATCAGATTTCTTGTAATTTCTGTAAGTGAAGGATCTAGTGTGCTTGGATGATGATGAGAGCACCCAGCCATCCCAAATATAAGGACCCACAATTTTCGAGCGCAGAAGCTGGGAGCGTGGAGGAACTTAGGGGTACGAAGGTGTGCCGTAGCACCTATAGGAAACGTTACCAGGTGCATGGAATCTATGATACCGTACCCTTTGGGTACCATAATCTTTGATGGAGAATCTTATGTATTTTTACCATTACATTAATATATATCATGACAAGGTTTGTAGTGAGGTTATGGTTGAAGGCGTGCGTGAGTTTTTAACAGAATTTAGAGACGAGTATCGTATGCTAAGCAAAAAGGAAAAATATGGTCATATGTTTCTCTCAAATAGTGGGCTGGAGTGTGAATAAAATTTGTTTAGTTTGTGAAATTCTCCCTGAACGAAAATGTCTGGTGCGTATTCTGCGGCGTGGAAGTGATAAAACATTAAAACTGGTATTGCTTCATGTATCGGAAAATTTCTCAAAACACCTACCCAGTATAATGGGATACAAGTATTCACGTTGGAACAGCGCCGTACACATTTCATCAGCTTATGGTGTGACTCACTCCTCCCGTCGAGCCAATCCGCTCGCCTGAAGCTCATAGTCATCTCGGAGCTTGAACCGACTGAACGTGCACTCCTCGAATACGATGGAACTTCTTTTGAGAAGCATTCTCAATGCCGTGTACGATGTGTCCGTGACGAAGTCGTTGCGTGTGTTCAGGATTGAAACCAGTGTCATTAACTATGTACTGGAAACGACTTGTAGACAAGCAAACTCTGGTAAACGGAATGTTGTTTATTTAAGTGTTGAGGAGATGAATAGAATCTTCGTGGTAGTTGAGAAGTGGAGTGAGGATTGTTATAAAATTCCTGCAGGTGTAGGTACAAGAAGAGAGCAGATTAGTGATAGCCCCTCATACGCCGTTGTTTGTACGTTGTATATAAATAACGATCAGCCATGCATTGATATACGACTGATGTGAAAGAATGCTTCTGATAATAACGTTCTTGTCCCTTCGCGAAACCGTTTCATCCTCGACAGAATGTTTGAAATCGTGGGTTTCCGCAAGCTGAAGCCTATACTAGACGCGCGTATTACGGATATGCATTATTTTGCTACGTTTCTTGAATACGCATACACCGCTCTGCTACTGCTCGACGGGTTTACCGAGTGTAGGAATGAACAAGGCGAGAATGGTCTAGAGCTGGATGCTTATTTAAAAGGTTTAGACTCTTTGAAATATTATGAACTTTGGTACAAAGCACTTGAGCGGTACAGGGCTGAGCTCACCTACACCGTTCACCCTGAAGAACTATTTCTTTATATAATGAGCAGTTGTCGTTACGACTTAGAAGATTATTTCAACTGCCGCTATGCAGTGTGAAGAAGAGTTCACGATTGAAAAGCTCGGGTCGGTAAGAATAAACCCTCGATTGGAAAGGAGTGTTTATAAACTTGAATTTAATAATGATGTTGTGGCTAACGATGACCTCTTTGTGCGTGCTTTTGAATGTATTCTGTCCGTGTTTAAAGATAACTTACCAACCGAATGGAAAGTGGGCACAAAAATAGTATTGAACGATATGAAGGCCATTTACATCGAGTATAGGTATCCCTATAACTTAAGCGGTGAAATAATGTTAAATCGTATTTACTGCGTAGTGCAAAGCAATAATGATGTGACTGTAGATTCGATTACGTGCTAGTTTAGTGTTTTAGTGAAGCGCAGTAGAATAAAGTGAATGTATTTTGATGTACATTTATTTTCAATATATTTAATTATTTAATATAATTGTGTGTATATATATGTATATATTTCTCCTGTACTGCTATATTGAGGGTTATACTCCATCGTTTTTTATTATATTATCTTTTATTTTAGTTTTATAACCACGGGGATCTCTGTCAGATTCTTATACTATTATTATTTTATTATTTCATTTTTTATTTTTTTTATCATATATATTCCATCGTTTGTATAGGATTGTATATTTATTTTCTATATATTTCATGAAATTCATTCCAATAATTGGTCTAAGTAAACACAATGATGTAATGGTGTTTTATTTCATTCTTTTGGTTGTACAGTAAACCCTCGCTATTCGCGGCATCACCATTCGCGGCTTCAATTATTCGCGGTCACTGCTTCAAGGCCGCCGACGGAGGAGAAGGAACGAGCACCACTCCCGAATCAAGCTTTGTAGCTAGTAAAGGCTGGTTTGAAAGATTCAAAAAACGTTTTTCACTGCACAATGTCAAGATTTCAGGGGTATAAGCCTGAACAGGTCTTTAACGCTGATGAGACTGCCCTTTTTTGGAAGAAATTGCCATCACGCACTTATTAGTCAGGAGGAGCGTCATGCATCGGGATTCAAAGCCGCAAAAGATCGTGTAACTCTTCTCTTTTGTGCCAATACTGCAGGTCACATGGTGAAGCCTGGCTTAATTCATAAGGCAGCCCGCCCGCGAACACTAAAAGGCAAGGATATGAACCACCTTCCTGTACATTAGGCACAAAATCAATGGAGTATGGCGTATTCGCGGATTTCCCTTATTCGCGGCGGGAGTGGAACACGTCTACCGCGAATAATGAGGGTTTACTGTATATATAAACGAAATTATTTAATTATCTGTATACCAAATGGCTGGTTACGCCTCCTAAACCGACTGACGGTTTTCTAAACCAACTGTCAAGAATATATGCTTTAATTAAATAAATAGCGCAATCTGGCAACTGAACCTTAATAATGTACACCTGAACAAACCATTTACGCTTTCTAAGCCAGATTAAGCCTTCTAAATCGACTGACAGATTTCTAAGCCAACTGTCAAGAATATATGATTTAATTAAATAAATAGCGCAATCTGGCAATTCAACCCTAATAATGTACACCTAAACAAGCCATTTACACCTTCTAAGCCAGATTAAGCCTTCTAAGCCGTCTGGCGGATTAAGCCAACTGGCTGATTTACACCTTATAAGACAGCGGGTGCTCGGATGAACTCTCATTATGGTCTGGCTGGAGCCAGGCGAACACCCCTCTCTCCTTCTTAGGTTAAGGCTCAGGTTAGGTTTCCCTTTGGGGGGGTGATGACATCCCACCTTCTCCCCCAAAGACCTCCTCCGTCTCTCCTTTCTCTTCCTCTCTTAGGTTAAGGCTACCCCTTTTGGGGGAGGTCATCCTCCCTTCTCCCCCCGAAGCTCCCTCCCCTCTCCCTCCCCTCTTCCCCCCTTGGCAGCATTAAGTTGTTGCATAAACCCCCCTCCCCCTCCATTGCATAACCCCTCCCCTTCATTGCATAACCCCTTTGCAATATCTTGCAACATTGATCATTATAACATTGCAACATTCTTGCACTCGTCCATTTTGCACCCACACTACTGATGCATATCTTGCCCGTTGTTATAGATCATAAACTTATGTTTCTCCTGTGCGTGAAGTGTGTAGAGGAGAACAATGGGGCGTGTAATCAGTCAGAGGAAGATCCGCAGCGTTTTTACAAATCCGGAGCTGGCTCTAGCGGTTCGTCATATAGAATATTAAAGATTTATGATGTGTGGAGGCTTCAGAAGATCAACAATCTCTTCACGCCTTATACTGTATTAACACCTTCTTGAAGGATAAAGTTGAAGCATTATGGTATCCACGAGGTGTTGAGACAGATTTTATATATACACACACACACACACACACACACACATATATATATATATATATATACATATATATATATATACACAGCATATATATATATAGCGTTACCATGACCGTGAGGGATACAACTTGAGCGGGAACACATTGCGTGAAATCCTGTCAAGCGCTTTAGTGTAAGATTTTGTTTGAACAGTCGTTGGGGGGATGTTTGAACAGACTACGAACAAGAGAAATGTGCATCTTGCATGTAGTTTTGACGAGATATGGAACTACGCCAAAGCTGACGGAAAAGAGGTCCTTGAAATTGTACATGTAGGAAATGCTTCTATAATACAATACAATAGGACTGAGTTGGCTACAGACACATCCCGTGCCACAAACATACCTGTAACCAGTTTTACAACAGATTACGGCCCCAATAAGCTTTGGAGTTTGATGCATTCTCTGGGGAGCTGGGTGCTGTACGCTGACACCAATAGTGTGGTATTTACGGCAAGAGAAGGTGAATATATGTCACCTATAAGTGAGTTTCTTTACAAGCTCACAGATAAGATTAAGGATGAGTATGGTGATAATGTATACGCAGACTCATTTGTTTCAACCGATGGGAAAAGTTACGGTGTACGAGTCAAGGTTGGAGACGAGTTCAAGTACATTGTGAAAGCAAAGGGGATGATTTTAAACCCTACGAACCGAGAAATCGTGAATTTTTCACCTCTTAAGAACACTATATCTGTGTGTTGAAGATGCTAATAATGGTGACGATAGGATGCCTCCTTATCTGGTTGTGGAAACGCATAATTTCCATGTTCAAAAACTAGGTGGTGTGAAAGAGGTTAGAGGGAGGAAGGTTGTGTAAGAACACATACTAGAAACGTTTTCAATTGCCTGGTTCCTACAACACTAAGGTACAGTAGGTTGATTTTGGAACTGTGACCTTGGACTAGTCTAGATAGAAAGGTATTTGTGAAAATGATTGTATTTTTTGAGGATTGTTAATTATTTTTAAGTTGTAAAATTGTCGAATTTTACGCGTAAAATCGCGCGCGCGGCATTCGCGCAATGTAAACAAACAAAATATCGGACCTTATTTCATCAAAATAATCAATTAAAATTTGGCTTTTTTAACAAAACGATGCTTGAAACTTATTGTAAATGCATTATAGATGTTTATTAGTGTATTATTTTGTATTTTTTAATGATATTTACCTATAAAATGTGTATTAAATTAAGTTATTTTATGATGCGTTCATTTAATTGTGTTTATTTTCAGATATTTCATAAAAATGGGTAAAAAACGGAAGTCTGCAGTGTTAACTCGAAGTGATAGTGCCAAAAAATTCAGTGGCCAGCCTTCCCCTTTGGATAAAACAGAGCCTCCTAACCTCCGCCAAGTTATTCAGTACAGTTATTTCCTCCAAAACAGCCACCCAGACTTGAAAGACTATGATATTGCTAAAATGACAGCAAAGGATGTGATTGAGATCATCTGGCAGGCAGTGAACCCGCGGTTGCCCCTGTATGAGGAATATTATGTAGTGAAATTGTTGGATAAAGTGTGCTTCAAGAAAGCAAGAGAGATAAACAGGAAATCTCTCTCTACAGTCCAGGAGCAGAATCTGGAGGAAAAGCTGGATAAACTTTTTGACATTTCTGCTTGCACCTGTAAGCTACCTGTTCGTCCCTGTGATGACAATGCTGTGAAGTGCAAGAAAGAAAATTGTCAAACACAGCACATAATCTGCACTTGTCCTCCCAGTAAGAAGGTAATGCTATTATTTTTTTTAACTTTTAACTGGCCTAACTTAGTGCGATTAGGTGCCTTTTAAATGGAAGGAAATTCAATGCTTGTAATTGAAAAATATCCGCATTTTCCTCGTATAAGCTTCCTTTCCCGCCCCCCCTGGTAATAGAAATTAATAATCAATTTTTTTTCAGGATTTTATCTCTTATTTTAGATCAGCTATTTAATATACTTTAATATTTCAGGTTCCAGTAGAGGAGAGGGAATACTTGAGAGATCAGAGGGCCGAAATAGGACCCAAGGGCTCTTTCCAGCTGGGATCTGTGGATAAAGCTGCTGTGAAGAGAGACCAGAGGGCTGCAGCTGAAGCAGAAAGATTACAGAGCCAGATTCAACAGCAGCAGGAAGTGGATTTGGCCACTTTTGCCTCCACACCTTCACAAGATATTTCTTTTGAATCCAGCTCAGGAGAATCAGGAGAGGTAATATATATTTTTTTCTTATATCTTATCCCATTTTTACCCAAATTTATCCCTACTTTTTGTCCCTATTTCCCCCATTTTCGCTTTAGTAATTTATTCTTTTTTTCGCCCATTTTCGTCGATTTTTTACCCATATTTTTCCCTACTTTTTCCCCTATTTTCCCCCATTTTCGCTTTAGTAATTTATTTTTTATTTTCATTTCAGCCATCTGGTGGTGAAGCTGAAGAGTTCAAGCCAAGGAGGCACCCAAGTGGAGGTTACAGCTTTTTGAAACCCCCCAGATATGCCATGGAACTGATCAGGGGTGATGTTTCTTCCAATCTTGGGGCAAGTCTTGCTAATGCCTTCCTCCTGGACTTACAAGCTATGGATCTGCTTAAGCCTGGCCTTGATGTGAAACAGATAATAGTTGATAAATCGAAAATGGACAGGGAAAAAGCTAGAATGAAAGTGAAAAGTGATGAAAAGCACAATGAGGGTCTGGGAAAGTTAGTCTGTATTGGGGTTGATGGGAAAGTTGACAAGGACACTTTGCTGTACAGAGAAGTTAAGGATGAAAATGGGGAGACTAAGCTGAAGAAAGGAAAGGGACAAGAGCACCATTTGACTTTCACAAAGGAACCGGGAACTGAAAGTGGAACATATCTTACTCACAGAGTCATCCCAATTAAAGGTGCGACTGGAGTTCTTCTTGGTGAAGAAGTTGCTAGTGTCTTGGAGGAGTTTAACAGTGTTCATACCCTGAAAGCTGTCCTCCTTGACAACACAAATACAAACACTGGCTGGGAGGGAGGCCTTGTAACAGCTCTGGAAAATAAAATTGAGCGGAAATTGCACACCATTGGCTGTTCACTCCATCAGAATGAGCTTCCTTTCAGAGCTGTTTTCAAGCATCTTGATGGCAGTACCAAAAGTCCCACTGCTTTCACTGGTCCGCTGGGAAAACTCTGAAATTGACTACCAAGATCTACCACAAGTGGAATTCACCAAACTCAGTGGCCCCCTGGATGACATGGAATTTGCTGAGGAGACACTGAATGATCTCAGTAGCGACCAGAGGCTTCTTTTGGAGTATGTGCTTGGAATTTCCAGGGGCAAAGTCAACCCAAGGTTTGCTGCCTGGAAAATTGGACCATTAAACCATGCAAGATGGTTGACTTTGGCAATTAGATTGATGTGTCTGTGGACCAGAGGTGCTTACCCTCCAGAACTACAGGATAAGCTTTACCAGGCCATCAAGTTCATTGTGGAAGTGTATGCAGTCAGTTGGTTTGAGATCAAAAGGGACAGCAAGTTCCACAATCAGCAGCTGTATATTAGGGTGGATCACTTTTCACTTTTTTAAAAAAATTATAGCTGGTCAAAGTTTTTCCCATGAATTGGTTCAGTGGAAGTACACTGACACCATTTTTACCAAACTCGATCAATATTTAGGGGTCGCGCATCGACCTTAAAATTTTCAATTTTGGAAATTTGGCCAAATTGACAATTTTTTACTGAATAAAGATAAATCATCAAATGACCATATTTTCTGAATCCTCTCAGTGAAAGAAATCCTCTCAGATACTTACCAAGTTGATAGGACAAGTGGTTTAGAAGTTATACTCACCTTGAGATAGCATTAAAATTTAAAATACCGTATTTGTCCCCGTACCTCCATATGCTGTCTGCCATTGTCTGCTTTTTAGGATAAGATAAAACGAATAAGGAAAGATGAAATGTATTTTGTATTGAAACGGTTTACCGATATCACTAAAGGCACTTACTCCGGTGCCCCTAACTAGGTTCAAAAACTGTATGAATCGTGGTTAGAACACACGTCATCTTAAGGCGTGCGCCATGTACTCTCTCTGCTAACTCCCTTTCCCTTTGCGCTACGTCATCTTGGCAAGTGACGACTTCTTGAAGTCACCGAGTTCTTTCCGGCTCTTTTCCACGAGCTGAAGAAGACCCTGCAGCTGTGACTCGTCTTTTGTGACAGTGTTCGCGTAATCTTCTATCAGTTTTATCCCTCTCTCTGCCACGTCGTTGGTAACTTTCAGATGCGAGATGACATTCTTCAGATCACAGTAGTTCTTATCTTGATCCCACTTATTCACCGGCAGAGTGAGCCACGTAGACGCGCACACCTGCAGGCCTGTGAACACGAACCACGATGACTCGCTGCGACAGGAGCCGCCAGCCAGGCAGGTGCGTAGAGGAGTGCAGTAAATAGTACCACTCTCTGAAGTTTCTGTACCAGCTCGTCGTCGAACTCCAGCTGACCGCTGAACATCAGGAGCTTCGTGTAGTAGATGATCTGAAACGAATACGCACTGTGATGTATAAATACCGATACCACTCCATATAAGTTTGTTTAATGGTAAATTATTTATCTTATTTTTTTCTGGTAGGGACTTCAAATGGCTGTTTCCAGAAGGCAATACAATATTTAACTTCTAATTCAAAATACCAACCTTGGCCATCCACCTCGCATGATGGTAGGCTCCTGGGCGCATGAAGTGTGTGCCACGACGTGGCTGGGCCCCGAGTACCAGGAGTGTAATCTCCGCCACTTCTCGGTAGTCTTCTCTGACAAGACCAGAAGCGGTGCCGAGGAACTTGACTGCCTCATCTCGGAGCTCCATCAGCCACGTCACCTCCGCCAAATGCTCGATCTCCAGCTCGCGATAAGTCGAGAGGTCGAGCTTGTCCTACCTGAAAGGGGAGTTATGAAAATATTGCATGAAAACGACTGAAGTTTCCCTTTTCGACTGCTATTAACATCATTAGTAGAAGGACGCTGATATCTCAATTGCTCTGAAGGCAAAAAATCATTGGAGAAAACAAATGCGCCTTAGACTTGAAATTCACCTTCTCCTCAGATACTGGAACAAAGGTTCAGTTGGTGCTGTGGTTCTTCCAAACGCGGTGATGACCACTGCCCCCACGATGAGCTCCATAACGTGATGGCGACAGCCCAGCTGGAAGAGCGGTTTACCAAGCATGTTCTCCAGCCGGACCACCGCACCCTGCACCCTCCCCGTATTGGAGGAAGTTGTGTCGAAGCACAGTCCAATCACGTTGTTCTCGCATCCCCAGTCTTTGAGAGCACGAAAGGTCGCCTGGGCTTGGGACAGACCGGTGCCGTCAGCAACAGTCGGAACGGCCAGCAACTTTCCTTCTGTGCATTGGGGAGCTCTGGAGATGAGAATCGCCTGGCGGTGCTCCAATGATCCAAGAGAGTCCTGAAACGTATGTCATACATGCCAATCCATTATCGTCCCCTGGAATATGTCAATCCATTATCGTCCCCTGGAATATGTCAATCCACTGTCGTCACTGGAACATGTTAATTCACTGTCGTCCACGGTGAGGGCAAAACTGACCTTGATTACTTTACCGTCCCAGTGGACGACAGCATGCCTCGGAGATACGAAGGATTTCTGCACAGCTGTCGACACTTCACAACGATGTGCCACTCTTCCACGGCGAGACGTGTCCTTCGAGATACTGAATTTGTCCAGGTCTGCGGGCGGATCTGCCGAACGTAGGACTGCTGCCACGACACTTGCCACCTATGTGCGAAATTGAAAGGAAATTGACAAGGATGCGTATGGTTTTTATGTGACAAAATAATCACTAAATTTTCCGTCGTTACGTCTATTATATCTTTGTCAAGGAAAGATCATTACTGATATATACACCTGATTATTGGACATCCGGAAGCGATCAGCCACTTCAATAACAGCCGGTGCATTGAGGATGCGGTGAGGAAGGCTGATTGATGCAGTTGATTCTCTCGGCTGTCGGTATGGTGGTTCTAGCTGTGATTCGGAGTTGCTCGATGATCTGCTTTCTATAGATTCATCGTCGCTCTCAGCTTCGGTTCCTAATTTTGTTTTTGAGGTGCCTGGCTCATCACGAGATTGTTGTTTTGAGAGTTGCCGTTTTCTCTTGACAATGAACACTTTATCATTCCCACTCATTGTTGCCTGGCGCAGGCCCCGTTGATCCTCATAAAATTTAATATCTTCTTGTTTGTTGTTGTCTGAGAGCAGTCGACTTTTCTGTATCTCTTCAATAGCATCGGGAGCTCCGATGTCCCAGAGCTTGTTCAGATTTTCTGAAAACTTCTCCCTGCCTTTTCCCGCGTCACTGTCTCTCATCTTGCTCTTTTTCAGCGAGCGCCACTCTTCCCACAGTAACTCCAGTTTTCTTTCGCAGTTACGCCTCGTGATCGTCTTTATACGTGCCATGTTCCAAAATGCCAGAACATTGGCCACCGTGTCTTTTACGGCGGCCTTCCTGTCAGTAGTTTCCTGCTTGGCATAGAAGAAGTACTGGAGAACTTGATGGGTGGTTGGCAATTTGGCACCACCGATCGAGGAAGATGGCTGACCAATTAAGAAGACGTCCGTGGCTGACCTTAGAGAAGGTGGTGCTGCTGTTGCTGCTTTCTCTTTTCCAGAATAAGTAACTTTCAGAGTCTTCCCACTCCTGGTTGTTAACAGTTTATCCATTGTACTAAAGTCTAGACTTATCAAACAAGAATCAATTGACACAGTTGATCTGTAAAAAGCAAACTG